>OZ010590.1:4727043-4747043 GCA_963932145.1 Acanthosepion lycidas | reverse complement strand
AATGAGTGTCCGGCTGGAAAAAGCAGGTGCTGTAAGCTTGGATGCGCGGGTGGTGTAATGAATAATGGATCGGAATTGTTAATCGAAGAACCGAGATTGAATTCCATCCGGGCTCGTTATATTTATTTACGTACAAATATTTTTGGGAAAGGCATGAATCCATCTCTTCTCCACTAGCTTTGGGTTAATTATTAAGACTTGTATCACTAAACCATTATCAAAAAAAGAAAAACAAACTCTACCCGTCTAAAAATGCTTTCTGGTCTTAAATATAAACGGTTTGATAAGCCGTAGAGTTCAAGTCATTGATACTAAATCATACATAACTAGACAAAATTCTAAAATGAAAAAAATAAAAATAAAAGATTAATGATGCACACTCCTGATTTTTATTAAGAAACATCCAAGTCTTCAATTTGAGAATATCTTACTACAAAAAAAAAAAAATATGTATATATATATATGGGGGTTGCACCAGCCACTGTGAGGAGAAGTCCTCAGTTTAGAGCTGATTCCATTCCATTTATCACTTATAATTCCTCGAAATGGCTCAGTAGATAAAGACGTTGGTTAGATCCAGTGACTAAACCCAAAGAGCTTTGAATTCAATACCAGGCTACAGCAGTGGTGAACCAATCTTGGAGAGTTTAGTCAAAAGGAAATAACTGAGACATCCCGAAGAGGCATGGCACATGGAAGTAGAACAATCTACCACGGTGGGCGAAATAAATGTTTCGGTTCGAAATTCCAATCACCTGACGAAAGCCGGAGTGTACAGCGACCGAAACATTGTGAATATGACAATGTAAATGAGGATAACAGTCCGAATAATGTAAATAATGCAAGTAATCATAATACCTCATCTCAGAGATATAGACAGATATTATTATCATAATACCTCATCTCAGAGGTATAGACAGTTTATATTAAAAATTACTACAACCATCATTATGAAAACAAAAGAATTGGTTGCGAAAACTTAGTGTGATCTATCTATCTATCTATCTATCTTTATATATATATATATATACCCGTGTCAATATATTATTGGTACATATGAAAGTTGGCTCCCTGTGCCGCGCCAAGAACTTTTTCTCACAGGAGTCGATCCTTCAAATCGACAAATCAACCATTCGCCCTTGCATGGAGTATTGCTGCTACATATGGCCTGGAACCCTTTTTGTTTGTTTCAAGGTTCTTGATAAAATCCAGAGACGGACATGCAATATAATTGGCCCTGATCTGGCATCTCGTCTGCAGTCGCAATCTTACAGATGTGCCGTCGCCACCCCTGTCTTTTTTACAAATACTTTCACGGTAATTGCGCTGATGAACTAGATTTCGTGAATTTAAGCGTTCAACTAGGCTGGCATCTCGCTCTCACCCTTTCACTGTCGAAACCGTTAAATGTAACCGTCTCTTCTACTCCAATAGCTTCATGTCTCGCACTTCTCGCCTGTGGAACTCTTTCTCCTTTTCCTGTTTTCCCTGATAGCTAATTTCCAACTATTCAAATGTAATGTCAATCGACGTCTCCAGATGCCCTGATCTATACCTTATTTTTCTCTTCATCCTTTCCTCTTTCACTCCTACTTGCTCTCACTCCAATTCTTTGTAACCCCTTGCGTGCTAGTGGCTTCCCGCCTTGCTTGGGGTGAAACGCTTAAAAAAAATGTATTCTTTTGCTTATACTTCACATTTTGAGTTAGTGTGTACAGTATTTTAATTTCTTTGATTGAATTCTGACGAATGACGGACGATATCTGGTTAAGCTCATTGTATATATTTTTTTCTTTTTTCGTTTTTTCTTTTCTTATTACCAATAAGAGTGGTTCTTTTTATGCTCTTGTCGTTTTTTTATTGCATTACTTAGCAATAGGTGTAGATAGGTTCGCCTATCGCCCGGTTCATACTCCTCTCCTGGTCTTTTGGCATGACTAGAGGTTTATCCATTGTTTTCTGTTTAGAATTGGGTGTCCGGTTCCTTCTAATGTCTACTTCAACTCTAGATATACTTGCAATGTCTCTGCCTGAACTTTGAAATTTTATTCACTAATTAAATCTTGAAATTTTCAAGTCTAGAATTAGCTGTTATTCTATAGCCCCAACAACTTCACTTTCTTACGCTAATACAACTCTACACAGTTACGCTCTAACTTGATTGACTCTCTGGTGTTGTATATGGTGTGACATTAAGAAAAAATTAGATATTATTATCTGTTTTCGTTTACTAAACATGACAAAGTATTTGATGTTGAGTTAAACATGTATACGTTTTATTTTTGTTTCCTCCGACTTTCTTATAAATGTTGCTCAATTCTACGCAAACAGAGAGGAGAATGCTTTGTATTGTTTTGCGGGAGACAATGCGATAAAGTCGCAGTCTTTACTCTTTTGCATCATTGAGAATTGACCTTCAAGCTGGTGCCATCTTTTTTTTTTTTTTTCTTGGGTGGGGGACAAAAAAGAGTCTAAAATTGAAGGGACGGAGAGCGGAGGCTTCCAATATTTGGCAGCGTGTTCGTCCTGTCGTCAGAAACGAGGTGAAGCAATAGAACGTTTTTGTTGGGTCGCGGTCAAAAGACACGGTCTGCATGGCAAGAAAAGGAAAATGCCAGAACAGCATCCTGACCGCTGTCAGTAACAGCCATAAAAATACGCTTCTAACACCACGCTGAGGTTCTACCTTCCTGTACTGACACTTTTCCCTTTCCTGGGATTCTCCAGTTCCACCACACACATACGCATATATATATATATATATATATATATATATATATATATATATATATATATATATATATATATATATAATATATATATATATCAAGAAGAGAAAGAGGGGGTAATAAGAGGACCTACAAAAGAAAACAAGTGGAATGTTATAACAAAAAAAAAAAAAAAGGACAGACAGTTGTTCTTGAAGGCCAAAGTTCTTGCTCCGACCGTATTTGTATTTAGAATGAGTGCCTTTGCGTAAAATTCGATCTCCACTGCGTTCAGAGTATTGAACTGGGGAAAAAAGGGGACCAGAAGTTTTCCAAACACCGCCATTGAAAAGGATAAAAGAAGAAAACACAGAAGACGGAGCTTTTATATTGTTTCGGAAGCGCGAGACATTTCGAGCTTTTATCCGTCCTCGCTTGATCGACCTTGCTCTCTTCTCCCGTTCCAAATCTCTGCCACCTTTTTCTTACCTCAGTTAAAACCTGCCGAATCCACCCACTCTGCGTCCCCCACACCCGTTACTGAAAGACATTTTTCTCTACGGGAAATATCTAGCATCTTCTTGGTGAGTCCTCACCCAAACAGTGAAGGTACATATGCTAAGGATAATACTTGTCGTGTCCAGCCTGGACGTCTTTTTAGTCCATGTGTTGACCTTAAAAAGACTATGAGTCGTGGAGTTTTTGTTTCGCAGGGATTCGAAAGACCAGATATTGTCCAAGAAATGAAGAATGTCTGCATGCTTAGGATTGTTCTCTATTGACCACGATTTGGGCACATTTTTCTCTGGTCAGCCAAATTCGTTCATGTGTATGATAAGCTAAAAAGGGTTGTAGTTTTCGGTAAGTATATTTCTCTGGTCTTTTCAACTGTTTGGAGGCTAGAGGAAAGCTGTACGTAGATTAGCAAACAGGAATCCTTTTTGCAATTGATTAGTATATTTAGTCACCCCTCACACACACGAGGGTTAGATGTGGCACAAGGCCGGGTTTAACGTGGGTTCTCCGAGCCCGTAGGTTCGACCAAAAATATTGCCTTTCGAACCGGTATAAACAGGTTCAGGGTCAGTCAACCTCCCCGAACGAGACTCTACCCTTCGGTGGAACCTCGTCTGGGTTCCTCTTTGTCCGAAGGCAGAGAGTTCGACTGTTTAGCCGAAAAGATTTTGCAATTGGTCAGTGGTTATTAAATACCACTTTTGCTAATTTCTATGGTGAAATTTCTGCTTTTATAACACGCCTCATTTATTGATTGATTGATTCATATTTTTTACGGCTTATCAACCTTTTGCAGGTTATTTAAAACCAGAAAATATTTTTAGAGTGTAAGAATTCTTCTTTTTTTCTTTTTGTTTGATATATTAATAATTTAGCTATACAAGTCTTATTAATTAACCCATAGCAGGTGGAGGGAAGAAATGAATTCATACCAAATAAGGATTTGGTAAACAAACAAAAAATTATAATCTGTATATAAAGTGGAGGATCAACTCTGTATTACAAACAACATATAAAATGCTCCTTCGATTTGTAGCCATGGTATTTTTTATACATTTATATTCCAGAGAATGTAAATAATTCTAAAAGACATTCCTTTGTAACTAATCAGTATTTCATTGATTGATTGATTTGTTTTTTACGGCTTATCAACCTTTTGCAGGTTATTTAAAGCCAGAAAATATTTTTTAGATGGTAAGAATTTATTTTTTCAGATAATAATGATTTGATGATATGTCTTACTAATTAACCCATAGATGGGGAGAAGGGTGTATTCATATATTTACCAAGGGTAAGTGCGCACAACTGAATATAACGATACCGACATTGGAACTCGGCTATCCGATAAACAACTCCAGCCCATTATCCATGACGCCACCTACATATCCATGCTTACATCACTTGGTATTCCCAAGCAGTCGACCATCTAGGTTGTGACCAGGCTCGTCGTTGTTTAACATCGATGATCGTACGGAAACCGGTGTTTCAAAGTGATATGGTCGTAATACTCACACATCATACAGTAAGCCTCTAGATTGAGTGGCTCTTGAGCCTTTCATTGGATGAACATTAGAAAAAACATTCATAGGCCACGTTAGTTCATATTTATTATAACATTTATATATTACAGCGAAAGTATTTAACTTTCAGGTCAGAACAACAGCAGCTATTAAGAAACAACGTTTGCATATATTCTGGGGCTACACATTTCCCTCTCTCCCTCTCTCCATATGTACACACACACACACGCATATATATATATATATATATATATGTGTGTGTGTGTGTGCGTACGTGAGCGTATCTGTCTGTCTAGGCGTACGTGAAACGGCAGCGAATGGAAAAACGGTCCGCTACGGCACAGCAGTGTCTTTCGGTCCATTACGTCCGATCTTCAGCTGACACTGCCGATCTGCCACTGGACAACAATGGTCAGTCGACAAACCGAACCTGACCAGGAAAAACGCGGAATTACTCTTCTCTAGACCCCTACCAGCCATGCCAGAACTGACCCCTCCGTACTCCAGCCGGAATTCTCAAGACGGACATTCATCGCAAGAGCTCGACCAGATAAACAAAGAAACATGGTGCCCCCGTCGAGAGGTAACCGCCGGTCAAATGTAAAACTATTTGGGCTTCTATTTGTAAGCAGTCCGTGCCCGTTGTCCATTCTGATCTCAACAAGGGTAGTGTCTGTGGGTCGGACGGAAGGTTACGGGTTGGGGGTTTGGAAGCAGGAAAAATGGAAGAAGATATGGCGTGGCGGAGGGGAAGGGAAAATGAAATTCGAGGTAGAAGAAAAGACAGTTTCAGGTGAAGAATGAGAAATAGTCATTCAAAAGAGAACACTGGAAGATCTAATGAGATAAGCAGGGAGGAAATAGAAGGCTTATGCATCAAAAAATATCTTTTAAAAGAATGGTGAATAAAATAGAGAAGGAAACAAAACAAGAAACAAAGTTTTAGAAGAGAGGCATTGAGAAAAACGACTGAGAATAAAAAGAAGGAAACTTTGAGGTCGTAAGAAAAATGTGAAAAAAAGTTCAATGAAAAAAATAGCTAGGCGAGACAAAGAAGAAGGAGTAGAAGGAAGAAGAAAGTAAAGGAAGGAGGAGTGAAAGAGGAAAAATAAGACGAGGGAGGATAAGAAGGGAGGTGAGAAGAAGACGAAGAAGAAGAAGACATAACAGTAGGATAAGAATGAGGGTGAGAAGAAGAAGAAGAAGAAGAAGAAGAAGAAGAAGCAGAAGATGGAAAAGGAGAAGACAGAGAGGAAGACGATGAAGGAGAAGAAGAAGAAGAAGAAGAAGAAGAAGAAATCGAAGGGGAATAAGAAGTGGTGCGAGAAGGTGAAGAATTAGGAGGAGGAGAAGATGAAAAGAAAAAAGAGAGGAAGGAACAGAAAAAGGAGAAGTCTTTTGATTTTAGAAAAAGAATGGAACCGTATAGATGATGGTTTTGAAAAAACATTAAGGAATGGGTAATTTCTTCTGACAAATGATGGAAAAGATTTAGAAAAAAAGATAATTTTTTACGATTCTGAAGACGACAACGAAAAAGGAGCTTTAAAATAATATCTAAAAATGAAACAACGGACATATTCCAAGAAAATAATTAAAGAAAACACTTACCAGAAAAAAAGCACTATTCTAATCTATAAAGCTGTTATGGGATGTAACTCTAAAATAATTTTCGTACAAAATAAAGATTTGTAACTGTCTTTTCTTGTCCCTGATCTGAAAGTTTCCAAAACAAAATTATTAATCCTGAGTGTAATGCAGACAAAAGAACTAATATATACTTAGAGCAGCTCAAACGGGAAGAGAAATGGAGAGATAGAGACAAAGAAAGAAAGAAAGAAAGAAAGAACAGTGACCCAAATATCTCTAAAGGATATTGAATTCATACATGTAGGTCGCAACAATTTAAATGGACACATATACGAACGTACATAGGAAAAGACAACTTTCATCTCCCTACAAACAATGTTTTCGTCTCATTAGTGCTTCGTATTCTAAAGTAATTTGGTCCTTCAGTTAATAATGAGAATTGTGATGTATTTCTAGACATCTTTTCTTTTTTTTTTATTCAAGTAAACATAATAACAAAAGACGGAAATTGTGACGTCAAAATACAAAGGTGCATCGGGATAGCGAAAGATGCCTTTCAAAAGCTAAGCAAAGTATTAAGAAACGGGAAGATCCTGTTAGAAACAAAGAAAAGAGTACTGAACTGTGTAAATGTGGTTCTACAGAAGGATGCTGAGAAATCTATGAACTGAACACCCGGATGTTTTAAGGAAAATCGATATAAAAAGTATACATAGAATCAGAAAAAGACAACTGATTTTTTTAGGATTTATAATAAGGAAAGTGAACCTGAAGAATTCGACACTAACATGACATATTGAAAGCAGAGGAGGAGGAGGAAGAGAGTAACCTAAATAAAGAACTTGTGTAAAATGCATAGCAGAACAGGAAACAACAAAGAGCTGCAGAGAATAGGTTTGATTGATTCATTCATTTTTTACGGCTTATCAACCGTTTGCAGGTTATTTAAAGCCAGAAAACATTTTTTTTTTAAATGTTTTATACTTAAAAACTCGACCTGGATTAATAAGTGAACGAGAGAAATGTGCTTATCTTTCTGATATCACCCAAGTTTTATGCACACCAAACGTTTTTTAGGCATGGTGCATAGTTAGGGTTAGTCATGCGATCCCAGTTCTTTTAATAGTGCTGTTGGTTGAATGCTACTAGCAACACTAACGTATTAGAAACAGTTATGAAACCCAGGATAGACATTCTATACCATATAAGGCCATATATGTTTCTGCATGACTCTGTACCTGCCCACAAAGATGTAGTGACCCAAAATTGGTTAGTGACCAATCTGTACGACTACATCACAAAAATGTGGCTACTTAACCAGCCAGATCTAAATCCTCTTGATTATTGCATATGGGGCGTTGTTGAACGGCCGATTATTCAATCAGATTCTTCTCGATGTCTAAACATGTTCAGCAATCGTTTTACACGCCATTCTCGTGTGTGTTGTCATGAACTACTCTTTTCTCATCACATATGACGTGTACCAAATGTCTTCGGACATCAGGAGATCTCATCGACGTTCAGGGATTCACATCGGTATAGAAACTATTATCCTCCGATACTGTCCGAAGTTCGTGAATGCTTGTTGCACTTATCCACAGGCGACACATCCCCGCTGGAAGCTTCCAACTCTCTCCGAATCATGGGAACAAACAACCTGGCGACATCCAAACACACGTAGGCATTCAACATCGCTGTTCTTGCAACCGAGAGTTCACTATTAAATCTCTGAAAAGATAAAGCACGTTAATTGATTATCATATAATTGACTGAATGTTGCACAATTACGCAAAAATATTTTGAAATACAAACGAGCAAATTTATTCAATAAAATCGCCATTGATTTCAACGATGGTCTCCGGACGATTTCAGAATTTCCTGCAACTCTTCTGGATGATTCCCTTGTTTAAGTTCATCTTTGGTGTAATAAGCAGTTTTGTTGGTCTCTAGCTCAATTGCATCCCACACATAATAATCAAGGGGGTTGCAGTGTGAAGAGTGATATGGGCGCAGATATTTTCTGACAGTTCTGACAGGGTTGTCCTTCTTGTGTAGCATGGTGCAGATTCCTGTTTATATATATATATATATATATATATATATATATATATATATATATATATATATATATATATAAAGAAAAAAGAAAACTTTTTTTAAAAGTCGCATTTTGTTACTTGATGGATGAAGGCAATTATAAGAGTTTTCCTTTGGAGCAGGTATTTATAAACAAAAGTAAAACTCTTAGTATTTTCAAACTTTTAAATTGAAGAAAAGCTCATAAATATTTATTATGCTAGCTGAAAAGTCTAGTTTAATTATGGAGGATATCTAAGGGATATCATTTTATGTCGAATAAACGAATGTACGTAAATATTGATTTTTTTGTAATGTAATAAAAGTTTAACTTATTTTAGTTTTGGATATTTAAGTTTATCTATTATATATTTCAAATAACAGAAGGTTATGAATGTAGTCGCTATCTTTTAATTTTTAAAATGTTTTATAGTAATTATGTTGGTTTGGGAGCGGAGTAGTTCTTTTAGGAATGGAGATATTTGAAAAATCCGTGGTGAATATTATATTTATTTTTAGATATATCCGAAATTTTAAACACACACACACAGATCTCTCTCTCCCCCCCCTCTCTCTCTCTCTCTCTCTCTCTCTCAATATATATACATGTATGTGTGTGTGTGTTTGAAAGTTATATGTGCAAAAATTGTCTTTTCTGTAATTAATGAATGTAACACAGCCTCCTGACATATATTAAAGAAAGGTTGCTACCTAGATACACAATTATATATATATATATATATATATATATATATATATATATATATATATATATACATACATACTCACATACAAACACACTCACACACATACAAATATATATATATATATATATATATATATATATATATATATATATATATATATATTTATATATATAAAAGTGAACATTGAGGTCAACACTCAGAGGCGACAAGCTGTTTCATGCTAGACGCAATCGTCAGGTCTGACGCTTGCGTCTAGAATGAAACACCCTGTCGCCTCACGGAGTTGACTTCAATGTTCAATTTTATATTTATATTTACATACGCTCTATCTCTGATATTGCGCATTTATCCCATAAATATAGCACACCTTAGAGCTACATTTCCTCACACACACACACATATATATATATATATATATATATATATATATATAAAGTATGGAGGGTGTAAACTGCCTTCATGTAAGACGTGTTTAAATATACTTGTTTAATAATTTAGTCAGGTATTATTAAGTGGGTCGGCCTTTTCAGTAAACTCTCATATGTTCGTTTGCGTGTAAGTGCATTTGTTCGCGCACGCGAAGGCGCGTGCGTATATATATATATATATATATATATATGTGTGTGTGTGTGTTAGCCGATATACATTGCCGCACCTTAAATGAAGAAAATTGTTTATCTTTACTTATGTCAATAATATCGCATCAAAGTGTCAAGTTCTAACATTGACTAAATTACATGAATCTCCGTCAGTTTATACACTCCGTAGGCGAAGTCATTGTTAATTGCCCCTTTTGTATTACTGACCACATTTTTAATGAAAACACGTAGGTCCCGTCAACGTGGCTAAGGAAGTTGCGTCTCTAACGCCGAAACCATATAAAAGAACATATAAACGTAATTTTATTCTTTTTCGAACCCAGCAGTCATCTCTTACCCCAATTGAATGAGTGGCGAAATACAATCTTCTTATCCGCATTCACCCCTAAGCTTTCCTTCTGTGTCGAATTAGGCTTCGTAAATACTTTAAAAAAAAAAAACTAACTTACGTTTTGATATATTGTTGGCAAGGTGAAATGTCGACACTATTCAAGGAACTCTTTTAACTAGCATCCCTACGTTTGTTGTTTGATTCTTATTTTCGTAATGATGGCTCTCCAACTTTCCCTAGATATACAAGCAATGAAATAATAAGACTGAGTTACGTTTAAGTCAATCCACATCGAGCGGACCACGTGGTATAAAATTTTAATAATGCGCAAATATAAACATTTCCTGTCAGTTTCAATTCCTCTTTTACGCATCGCTTAAAGTAGGCATCTTTGTTTTTCTTATGTCGAGTAATATTTGTCAGTCCAAGAATTGATCAGTGCATCTATTTTTGGTTAAACAGAACCAAACTGCTGCTGAAACTTTTTCATCTACTTGCTACAGTCCATGCAGAAGAATTTAAGTCCCCTGTACCGTCTGTTTTTATGCCTGTCGAGAGGATTTTTTTTTTATCAATGTTCCGATTTTCATGAAACATAACGTTCTCTTTATGGATGGAGATGAGATCTGCAATAATTCTGATGACGAGTCGTCATTTGTTAATGAATCTTGCGATGTTTTAGAAATGTTTTTGCTAATTCTTAATGCGCATGGGCATCCGTAATTTTCACGATTTGTATTCCTTCTTTCTCTCACACACACATAGTAAAAAAGTCTACAAACACACATACTTATTTATAGCGTGATATTAACCATGCGTTGTTAAAACAAACTGTATAAAACAGATTTGCAGAACATTTCTATAAGTTTTACTCTCCCTGTTAACGTATACAAAATCATTTCCAAACAATCTGAATAAATTCAAATTTAAAAGAATTTGGTTAGGTGTGAGCCATCCAGGATTTCTCAAGCCAAATAAATATATATCCAGTTGAGAATCCGTTTGTTTCTTACTTTCATGCGTTTTTGGATTTGAATGTCGCTTGAACTTTTATGCTCCAAATTCAAATCCAGTAGCTTCACAGTCCTATTTAGGAACCCGAGTTAAATCATAGTCTAGGAGACTACAACTGTTTAGAGAATTGTATTTTTACTCTGACTTCCTCATTTTGATCTTTGAGGTCAGATACAGGAAAACAAAAAATGTAGACGTGTTATAGCGTGTCTGGAAACTGCTAGGTTGATGACGTACCCGTCGACGTGTTGAATAAAATAATAGTAAAGTTAAAATTGCCTTTATTAATGTCTCTCTTTTAATTCCGAACCAAAAACATTTTGCTCCCGGTCGGAAGATGACAGAAAGAAGATATACAAAAGTTTATTTATTGAGACCATCGCGCAAGACCTCCCCAGAACCACGAGGAGTATGCAACACCCATCATGGACAGGAGTGTAATAGTACTCACTACACTTGGCCAATTGCGGGTTGGTGAGGCTATGTTTCATTTACATGAATGTTGAAGTGCCGCAAGACATTAAGTGAAATTCAAGAAAATGTTGAAGAATGAGCTTTTGAGAAATTTATAGAAAATAAAATTTCATAGCAAATAATTTTCCTCCGAAAGGAATCGGATTTGTATATTACACAGAACGACCATATAGCCTGACATGCTATAACATTTAGCTACAGTGGAAGCATCTGGTTAGTCAATTTACTGTTTATAAAATTACTGCCGGGAAGTTGTTTAAAGACAGTAATTTGATTTTTCTGTAAAGATGCTTCCCCTCTAGATAAATGTTATAACACGTCAGGCTATATAACGGTTCCGTGTAGGATCCAGGTTTGATTTCTGTCGGAGGAAATTTATTTAATATGAAATTTTTCGGACATTCAAGCCAGTAAATGTAGTTAATACTGTTTATTATAAACAGAGATTTTTTTATTTATTTTCACATATATATATATATATATATATATATATATATATATATATATATATATATATATATATAAAGACATTTTTATGTTTAACGTTCTTTTTATAGATACAAGTATTTTAAGTAAATGCTCTGTTTGTAATAAACAGTATTAAATAACATTTACCGGCTGTACGTGAGAGATTCATGGAAGATTGAAGTTTATAAGCAGTAAATTCGACCTTGCCAACCGAGCGGTAAGGCCCGTCAGACTATATGATGGTTCCGTATAGGATACAGGTTCGATTCCTGTCAAAGGACGAATATTTTCTATGAAAATTTCTCGGACATTCAGGCCGGTAAATGTTATTTAATACTGTTTATTATAAACAGAGCATTTACTTAAAATACTTGTATCTATAAAAATAATGTTAAACATAAAAATGTCTTTAAATACTTGTCGGACTTTGTCCATTTTATAATATATATATATATGTATGTGTGTGTGTCTGGTGTAACGTAGGAAGGGTTACTGAATGAGGAATAACCAAAACGGAGGTTGGAAATGAATTGGTAACCATCATCAAAATACAATACTCGCCAGCGGCGTGAAGTAAGCAAACCACTGCTAGTGGTGGACTACTTAGACAGTATATTACCCCCGCTTAAAATACTGTCCAATGTAATTATGAGGATTGGGATATACCCATTAGTGTTCATAGGTACGGTATATAATAAATATATATCGGACAACTAGTATCTATAAGAAGAGTTGCTTTTTTATTAATTACATACTAAATGGTATAACTGAATGGTATAATTGAATGACATAAGTAAATAGCAAATATTTGTGTAGACATACCATTGTATATACATCTAAAAAAATATTATAATGAAGAGAGAAATGGATATTGCAGTGGAAAAAGAAGTGGATGTTTTCTTGTTTTTGTTTTTCCTGACTTTAATTATGGCACGTTCTGGGCTGTTATATGGGAGACATTATTGATCAGAAAATGTACGGGGCCAGGAAGTAATCCCCCGCCGGTGCTGAGCATCGTGGCTCCGAGTTTTGAAAGTTTCATGAGTGATGCAGGATTTAAAGAATTAATGATTTAGATGCTGTTCCATTGGGCATCCATACATTCATAGGCATGGGGGTTTCTGCTGAAAATGAGGACAAATTTCGAGCACTTTCATCTTTCCTAAACGCTTTTCTGCCAACCTTTTCTACAAGCTCACTAGGTAGGTCATGCGCTGCTTTCCTCTGTCCTTCTTTCATTCAATATGCCCTGTGAGTGTCAAATTTTCCAAGCCACCTTACCACATTGTGTGTCCTAATAAATTTATAGTATAAGTATCCTTTTCATTTCTACTTTCCCTAAACCGTCTCGTTACTCACATATTCAATCTATGGTATTTTTAGCTTCCTTCTGGAAAATTATATTTCTGTTGCCTCTTTTTTTATCTTTGATGAGGTTGTCCAGCATTCACTGCCGTGCAGGCGGATCGAGATTAGATAACAGTGCAGTTCTCTTTTCTTTGTTTCTAACGAGATTTTTCTGTTTTTATACTTTGCTTAGCTTCTAGAAAGCATCTTCCCGCTATCCTAATTCGCCTTCGTATTTCGATGGCTCACTTTCCGTGCTCTGTTAAAACAATTCCGAGATTTCTTTTATTATTTGATTTTTCTTTCTCCAATTTGTAAATAATATGGTGGACTGTCGGGCTATGTAATTTATATGGTTTGCATGTTGGGCTTTTCTTTTTTGCTAAAAACCATATATTGTCTTAATACAATTCATATATATTCCTTTCTTCTCTCTTTCCTTTAATTCATTCTCTAGTGGTTCTTTTTCCTTTCTGTCTATAACAGTCAACTCTTGAAGAATGTTGGGGTTTTCATGTCATATCACTTTGGATGGGAATCATTATTGTTCCATGAAAATACTTTTTTTTTATTCTGAGAATCGTAATATTTCACTGAGGTAAGAATAGATGAATTCATGCCTTTTCCAAGGGTCTTAGTTCAAAAACGAATGCAGCAGATACCGTGCCATTCCTGATTGTCTAAACACAAGACAGAGAGAAAATATAAATCTTTGATAAAAAATTTACAATCTTCAGTTTGTTAAATAAGGAAATTCTACCATCAATGCTAATATAACTATATTGATCTGCAGACATTCATCTGCTTCTGATCGAACGTACATATTAAGCCCGAACAAATATTATAAAGTAGAAAAACCCGGGAAAACTTACACGTTTTTCCTATTAGATTTTTATGATGAACCTTATCTTAAATATTTGTTCTTAACAACTTTAAAAAAATATTGCAATAACAGTCATAAATATGAATGTTGGTCGTTATTTTAAGAAGTAAGGGGGTACAAATGAAAAGATTTGAAATTGACATCTTTTACCATTTCAATGAAACAGGTGTTAAACACTTCTATCTTCACTTGCTTCTTTCTCTCTTTCTTTCATTTTCTCACTGAAACCAAGTAGCGTCTCTGATATGTTTTCTCCGTCTTTCTACAAAAACGGAATTCCATCAAAACGGAATAGTTAATTATTTATGAGATATTGGCAGGAGACATTAAACACTTCTATTTTCCCTTCTTCTCTTCTTTCTTTCTTTTTCTGACTGAAACCAAGTAGTGTTTTTTCCCTCTTTCCATGCGATCAAACCGCAATTCTCCATTGCACTAAAGAGATGGTGGGCTGTAGTAATACCGATACCGGCACAAACGACGATTGCGGGTACTGGGCTATTTTTGAACATGGCCCAGGTGTATGCTCTCGGGCTCCTAACATCCTGCCAGCTTGGGGCGGTAAGAAAATATAAACGCTTCTTGGTCTTTTGGCTGAGGTCAAAGTGTAGTATCTGTTCTCATCAGCTTAATCTTATTCTCCCCTCCTTCTCTCTCTCTTTCTCTTTTTCTCCAGTTTCTTTCTTTCTCTTTTTCTTTCTTTCTTTCATCCTCTCACTGAAACCAAGTAGTGTCTTTTCCCCACTTTTGACGCGATCAAAACGGAATAATCCATTATTTATGAAGTATTGGCAGGACGTAACAGTCGTGCAAAATAACAAAATGTAGGACAATCACAATTATGATAGGATGTTGGCGTTAGTACAAAAACTAGTAGGAGTATCTTTTAAAAATCAAGAAAAAAACAGAGAGGACAAGAGTAATGTAAGCATTATATACATACAAAGCTGATTTTAAAACGTCTCAAAATTTGATAGGTTGTATTTCATACTAAGTTTTATCGGGCACCCAGTGATTATCGAACTTACATATATATATATTTTAAGTACCAAAACCTTTCAAAAAATGAATGTTCGTGTCTCTCCGCTGTGTTTTTGTTGCTCTGAATAATTGTTGACGGTTTACCACCCTCTTTTTACCTATTCTGCCATCCATTCATACAAAATATTAGGTAGCTTATTAACCGTTCCCTCTATTTCACTTTCCTTTAATACGCTCAGTGGATATTCTATTCAGTCGAGTCAAAAAAGAGCCACGATAATTATTTCCCTGGCTTGACGACAGAATAGGGCTGCTACATGTATCAAGTAAACGCATATAAATTTAAGATTAGCTGCATATCAATAAATTTAAATAGATCAAGAACTATTAAATAGGCATAGCGAGAAATGCTTCGGGACGAGGAGACCAAGACTCTCTAAAAATTCATTGGGCTGGTTTATGCTTAAACCCCGGCACAACCATTAATCGGGTTTGAGCTTGAGTTTAGACGTAATTATGGGGCAAGTTTATGCTTGAGCCTACCCACAAACTTCGATCAGGTAGATATATAAGCATACATGTAAACATTGGTCGAATTTGTATATGGGTCTGTATGCAAACATTAGCCTGGTTTAAGCATGAGTCAATACGTAAACATTAGTCAGGGTTTTACTTGAGGTCATATGAAATATTGGCCAGGTATATGCATCAGCTTATATAAACATGGGTCAAGTTTATACTTGAAGCTATATGCAAACATTAATTGGATTTAAGCTTCAGTTTCTCCGCAAACATTAGACCGATTTATTCTTGGCCCGATAGACAGGCCTAGGTATGAGCGTAAACGCAAATATTGGATTGGGATTTCGCTAGGGTTTATTCACAAACATTGGTCGGGTTTATAATTAAGTATATACGAAAACATTAATCCGGTGTCTGTTTTATACTTGAAATCATATGCAAACATGAACCGGATACAAACTGGGAAAGACGCGTATGAATGTGAAAAGAGATTTGAGCCAAAATTATACAGGGTGCGATGGGTAAATTGTCGCCATTTTATATTTTTAATTTCGTGTACGTCGCTATTTATTTGTAATTTTGTTGGGTGCACAGTTGGTCAGTCGGGCGCCATCTGTGAGAAAAAAAAGCACCATGATGCAATTAACTCGGCCAGAAATTTGGAAACAGCGTGCTGTACTGCTTGAGATTCGCGCCGGAAGCTCCAATGCAAACTTCTCAGTGTGTTTGGGTGTCAATCTGAGGACAGTGCATAGGATCCGGAAAGAGTTAATTATGAATGTGTTCGGAGTGATCACTATTGATGACGACATTATACCTCTTTTCATCTTCCCATCGAGCCTCTACTCAACACAGAGGGCTACATCAAGTGCCTTGAGAAGGTAGGGTGACTGCTGGAAGACTCTATGTCTGCACTATGCCACACGAGCAGGAGAACCCAGTGATAGCTGTCAGACAATTTCTACGACAATATCACCTGGCCATTTAATCAACCCCGTCTGCAATCCCCTTGATTATAATGCGTGGAGTGAAGTTAAACGAGAGACCAACAAAACCTCTTGTAACAACAAAGAGGAACTGAAGGTTTGTGGCAGCATTCTCCAACTTAAACAAGGAGACCGTCGAGAAGAATTGCAGGAGATTCCGAAGTCGTTTGCAGTGGTTGAAGCCAATGACGATTTATTGAGTAAATTTACTCTAGTATTTCAATATATTTTTGCGTAATTTTGGTAAGTATATCTGTTAAAATGAGATCAGTTTTATCTTCATTTTTGCGTAATTTAGACAACAATTTATCCGTCACCCCCTTAATGTATGTGTGCGTTTGTGTCTGTGGGCGTGTTTATTAGACAGATAGACAGATCGATAGATATGTAGAGCTGAGAATAGATAGACAGATAGACAGACAGATATGAAGAGATTAGGATAGATAGATAGATAGATAGATAGATAGATAGATAGATAGATAGATAGATAGAGTTGTATCATGTGCATATCTAGTGATATTCGAACTTGAATTGGCGAAGCGCAATATATGATCACAATGGGTAGTCAAACAGGTTCTGCAAGTTAAAAGGTGCCTACGAGACAGTGTAAACGGCCGCTGTGATTTACTGACGTACTGGTGGAAGCTCATTTAAATTTCATGACGTTTTACGCAGGCCGAATTTCGTGCCAGCAACTATCACTCTCGGTTTGGGGCCGTAACATGTAGTTGACAACGGTCCCAGGCTTGTCTGGATAAGGCCGCAAAGAAACAGCAAGTAACATGCCTAACATGAGGAAGAGACGCTGCTTAGACCTACAAGAGACAACTTATGCTGGGCCATGACCGCTCAGGGTCAGCAAGCCTCACGCCACCTGAAAGTAGAAAATGCAAGAGATTGCGCATGAAACCTGCAGGATAAATGACCCTTTGAAAATGGCTAGAAAAAGATCGAATACATTGTTGAGTGGATCTTACTTACTAAATCGGAAAGACAGAGCCTAGACATTTACGTTGTTCGGACTGTTGTCTTCATGTTTGTTGTCACATTCACGACGTTTCGGCTTTTGTATACTGCGGCCTTCTTCAGATGTTTGGAATTTCGAACCGGTTCATTTATTTCGTCCACCGGGGTAGATTAACTGAAACTGAGATATCCAGAAAAAGATGGCACGTTATAACAATCTACCCCGGTGGACGAAATAAAGGATTCAGCTCGAAATTCCACCGTATATCACCTGAAGAAGTCCGGAGCGCACAACGGCCGAAACGTCGTGAATATGACATTAAAGATGAGGACAACAGTCCAAACAATGTCAATAGTGTGAATAGTTACAATACCTCATCTCAGAAATAGAGGCAGATGTTGAAGGTGAATATGGCAATAACGATGAGGACAACAGTCCAAACAATGTAAATAGTGTAAATAGTTACAATATCCCATTCCAGAGATATAGACAGACAGAGTTCAAACAAAGGGAAAATCAGTGAATTTCAATTAAAATATGAATTTTACTTTTATAATGTGGTTAGTTGATTTTGTTTAGCGGCATATCAACACCTCTATGGGTTATTTAATTCCGAAATGTTAATTTGAATGCAATTATATGTTTCCAACTACAGATAAAATGTATTGCTGGTCAATTTACTATAAATATATATTTTTCGTCATTTTTTCATATAAAAATGTGTTGCTTGTATTTTATGATAAAAATGTATTTTTATATTTTCATAGTGTTTTTTTTTTTTTGTTTGTTTGTTTGGTGGTTCAATATTTTCCCATAGCTGGGACCCTAACAGGTGCTGGCATACCGTGTCGGGGTGGATCTGGGATTTACAACAATTAAGAGGTGGTTCCACGCTCTTCAAATCCTTCAATCACCCAATTTGGGGCCTTGCTACCAGATATAGTTTATCGTCATACCTAGGACTGAATTTCTATAGCAAACTCATCTGGTAAAGCCCTATTACTGGAAAGGGAAGTTTGTTTCCCACTGGGTCCCTCAGAATCCAGGCCTTATATCAATCTAAGCTAGGCTTGTAAATAAGCATACATAGACATCTGACCTAACCTACCTGCAACATTCTGTTTAATGAAATATGCCCAATAGATTATTATTATTAGGTTGGTGCAAAAATAATGTCGTTTTTTGACGTTCAACTTTATGTGAGAAAACGACATTATTTTTGCACCAACCTAATATTATATAATTTATTTCACCTTTATGTCAGGCAATAATGACCTTGTCCCAGACTATGTGACTTACAATTTGCTTGATTTAACAACGTGTTAGCTTATTTAATGCGATTTTTTATTATTATGCTTTTCTCTATAGGCAAACATTGCTTGGATGTATGTTTAATTCTATATGCAAATGAGATTAGGGTTTATATTAGGGTATCCAGGTAATTATTGATTGGTATCCATGCGTAAAGGGATCTACGCTTGAGTCTATATGTAAATATTCATTTGGTTTATGCTTCGGTGAATACACAAAGCTTGATAGGGTTTATGCTTGAGTCTATACGGAGACTGATCAGGTCTATACTGGAGCCTATATGCCCAAGTTTGATCGGGTTTATGCTTGAGCCTGTACGCAAAACTTTATTAGGGTTTATGCTGGTATCCATGCGTAAAGGGATCTATGCTTGAGTCTATATGCGAAGATTGATCGGGTTTATGCTTGAGTGTGTATGCACTGATTGATAGGGAAAATGTTTGGGTCTATACGAAGACCGATCAGATTTACACTTGAGTCAATATGCAAAGATCGGTTGAGTTCATGCTTGGCTCAATTCGCAAAGATCAATCACATCTATGCTTGAGTCTATACGCAAACATTGGTGGAGTTTGTGCTTGTGTATGCCAACATCCACCCAAAAGGTAACTTTTTTTTGAGTGTTACCCTTATGCAGATTAAGTTAGGTTTAGTTTATGTTGATGTGTTTGATTTTGAGAATATTTTCAACGTTTATCTCATCATTTTCTGAATATTGTGAATTGAATTGACATCGAAATAGACGTTTGCTACAATCTTTGAAAAATTAATTAAATATTGATTTCTGCCAGGTTTATTTTCAGACGTTATTTATATCTTTCTTTGGACTGCCAGAAGGACAAGACTTTACAAACAAAAGATTAAACGCGGAAGCGTCTATACATAAGTAATATACATCCGAATATATAAATATATATATATATATATATATATATATATATATATATATAATTCTTACTCTGAATATAATTATTTGACTATTCATGTTTTTATTATGTGT
>OZ010590.1:4712043-4724543 GCA_963932145.1 Acanthosepion lycidas | reverse complement strand
GACGTATTTTGTAACGTCAAAAAACGACATTATTACGTCATTATTTTTGCACCAACCTAATATTTGAAATCTGTTTTTATTATTATTATTATTATTATTATTATTATTATTATTATTCCTTTTCTCCCTTAGGCGCCTAGTCGTGGTGTAATGGTTAGCAAAACAATTGCAACTGAATAGTGAGTTCGATACTCACTGGGTGCCCCATACTTTCGGCCATGTGCCGCATCTAAGTCACGCTTAGAAAATCAATAGGGCAACTGAAGGTGATGTAATGGTTAGCAAGCTTGTCTCGCTAGAAAAATTCCGACTGGATAGTGAGTTCGATACACATTGGGTGCCCCGCTTACTTTCAGCCTTGTGCCACAACTAAGCTATGCTTGGAAAATTGGGAACCTCGAGGTGGTGTAATGGTTAGCAAGTTTGGCTCACTAGAACAGTTACGACTGAGTAGAGAGTTCGATCCTCTCTCGGTGCCAACCTAATTTTGGCTTTGTGCCACATCTAATCTACGCTTGGAAAATCGCTATTCCTATTCCTTCTTAACACTTATTTAATTTCCGACAGATGTTTAATCTTAATTAGTTCTACTCCTACCATCATTAGGCATTATCTTGTAATAAAATATTGAATATTCTGTTATGTCGTGCAATAAAAAGTTGAACCAAGATTACCACCTAGTTATAAAGATTGTGTTGACAAGAAAAGTGACTTTTAAAAAAAGCTTCGAATGATGATAACCCTTCAACAATTTAAAAGATTATAAATTCAAAAAGGTATGTTGCTGTTTATTCCTATCCTATTTCATATTACATTACCTGGGGTAAGAAATGGCTTGTAAATTTTAATGCCTCCAAAACGAAACTGCTATCATTTACCCACTATAGAGAAACTTCCCTAGAAGAAGGAAAATACTGTGGCTTGACAGCGCCCTATGATAGTGACCGGTTTTTCATATTGGCTGTTCTTACTCAGAGGGGGGGATTGACCCAATGGATGCAATGGGGCGTCTTTATACACTTTAAATTTACGCGCAGACATTGCAAGATATTATAAGATATGCTGAATGGTTGGCCTTATGCCTGATATCAGAATGGATGATGTCCAACTCAACGAGTGCGTTTCTCTGCGCCGGCTTTGGTCTCACCAGTCAATCGGGCAAGGCCGAATTGTGCTTTTAAGCAAAACTTCTCTCGTCATAGATCTCCTGAAATAATTCATATCTGAACAGTTTCGTATTCAAACGTAAACAAATCCATTTATATATATATATATATATATATATATTCATGAATTATTCATACTTAAAACAAATACAAAGGTTAATGATTAAATGGCGAGAAATCCGAATCTGTTTATGAATGAAACGATCCTGTTTTATAAATTTCCGTTGCATTAGGGGTTTTTGTATATTATTGAATTGCTCGCGAAGATGGATTTCTCGCCATTTAATCATTAACCTTTGGATTTGTTTTATGTATGAATAATTCATGAATTTGTAAATTAATTGTACCTTTATTGAAATATATATATATATATATATATATATATATATATATAATCAAACGGATAAATATAAATATATGCAAATGAACGAGCAAGCGTTCGTACACAAATGCACACATACACAAACACACACAGTTTATGAAAAAAAATGCTCAAGTTTAAATTACAGAGCTATTTAATATATTAATAAATATACATAATACCCTACATTGAGGGCAAACAATGTAGTGAAATATGAGTATTTTTAATATATATATATACACACACACACACATATATACATATATATAGAGAGAGTGAGAGAGCCAGAGAGAGAGAATGAGATAACTAGAGAGAGAGAGAGAGAGAGATGTGAACAGACTGAAATAGATAGATAGATAGATAGATAGATAGATAGATAGATAGATAGATAGATAGATAGATAGATATTAGGTTGGTACAAAAATAATGACGTAATAATGACAAAAAACGACATTATTACGTCATTATTTTTGCACCAACCTAATAGATAGATAGATAGATAGAGAGAGAGAGAGAGAGAGAGAGAGAGAGAGATAAATAGATAGATCTAAGTTAACGCGCTAGAAAAACTACTGAACGCCAACTTCCTAGAAAAATCGAGGCATGTGCTTATTAAGGTCGGGATAGAGAATGATATGATGGAAGCTGCAAAGAGTTGCAATTTAAAAAGACGCTAACAGAATTAGCGTCTAGCTTCGAACAAGAACGATGCAACAATGTCTGACCAATAGTAGCCAACACTGGGGCCGCTGACGTTCCCAGTAATTAGATTAATTGCTAACATCGATTTTAGGCGTTTCTTTGGAAAGAGCGATTCTAAAACTGAGATGTGGAGGGGTAGAGGTTGAAAGCCGAAAAGGAAGAAGTGGGGAATTGGAGACGAAACTGGCGCTTTTGACCAAGAAAAGGAGTTGGTAGAGGGAGGGCGTTTATAGAGGGATCAAATCAGAGAGAACACAGGCCAGGTGAGAAATAAAATGATTTGTAGAAAGTCAAGGTAAATTAAGGGTGGAGTTTAATTAGAAAAGAAAGAAAGAAAGAAACAAACAAACAAACAAACAACGAAGGTATTCAAAAAAGAAAGAAAGAAGAAAATAAAGAAGTTATTCAAAAACAGAAAGAAAGAAAGAAAGAAAGAAGGTATTCAAAAAAGAAAGAAAGAAAGACAGAATAGGGTCGAATAGAGAGTGTTAAAGAATATGTTTTATAGAGAGGGAAGCAGAGGAGAGGAAAGAAGAATATGGATATAAGACAGGGAAAAGAAAGAAAGAAAGAAAGAAAGAAAGAAGGTATTCAAAAAAAGAAAGAAAGAAGAAAACAAAGAAGTTATTCAAAAACAGAAAGAAAGAAGGAAAGAAAGAAAGAAAGAAAGAAAGAAAGAAAGAAGGTAATCAAAACAGAAAGAAAGAACAAAAGAAAGAAAATAGGGTCGAATAGGGAGTGTTAAAGAATATGGCGTATAGAAAGGGAAGCAGGGGATTAATTAATCATATAGAAAGAAAGAAAGAAAGAAAGAAAGAAAGAAAATAAAGAAAGAAAGAAGGAAAAGAAAGAAAGAAAGAAAGAAAGAAGGAAGGAAAAGAAAGAAAGAAAGAAAGAAGGAAGGAAGGAAAAGAAAGAAAGTATTAAAAAATAGAAAAGAAAAGAGAGAAAAAAAATGAATCCAAGTAGAAGGGAAACAAATAAATGGAGAAATTTGAAATAAGAAAAGAAAAAACAAAAAAATGAATGAATTGATGAATGAAAAAGAAAGAAAGAAAAGGTGTGATTCAAGAATTGTGAAAGAAAATGAAAAAATATAATAAAAGACTGAAGAAAGAAAGAAGGGAAAAGAACAAGGTATTCAAAATAGAAAGAAAGAAAGAAATAAAGAAAGAAGAGAAAACAATTAGAATTACGAAGAAGAAAAATATAAGAGGCGTGAGATAAGATAGAAAATAAGAGAAGGTAGATAAAAAGTAAAACGAGAAAGAAAAAATAATGAATAAATGAAAGAGAAAAAGAAGAAAATATGAGATTCAGAAAATGTCAGACAATATGAGAAATGTAGCAAAAAAAAAAAAAAAAAAAGAAACAAAGAACGAGTGCAGGAATTACAAAATTAAATTGAAAGAATAGAATAAAATGTAAAAATATAAAGAAAATCCTAATAAATAAATAAAGAAAAGATAATGCAACTCAAAACTTTATTCATTTTCTTTTTCAAGAATGATGTCAAAACTTTTAGCGAATTCATTGAAGCCCAGTTGTGATAACACAATTGTTTCTGCTGCTTAAGGCTGGGTTTGAATGTTTAGCCGGTGATGGTTACCTGCCCATGCGAACATTGATTTGTTGATAGGAGGCGCTGCTGCTTGCTTCTCAGCTTATTATATGTGGTTCTTGTAACCTGAGCTTAAAAGATTCGGCCAGGTTTCTGCTGATTCCCTTCGAGGCTAATTCTTTATTTTAGTCTCGTTTTGAATCCAAATTAAAAGACGAAAAGTCTGTATTAGTTGTTGGCGGAATTGTAAGAGAGAAACAAGAACAAAATCATCGTAGCTTTGTAAAGGACGCGATGAAGAATAATAAAAAAAACAAAAACAAATGCGAAACGATAAATATGAAAGGCTAACAAAAGAAGAAAGGACAAAATATTACAGAAGTTGTAAAATATATTCCCCCGTTGTTTATAAAGGAATTCTTTAAAAAAAAAAAAAAAAAAAAAAAAAAAAAAAACAACAGCGGCTTGGTCTAAAAATAAGACACAATAATACAACAAATGCTAAAACGTATAGAAAGAAATTCATTGGAATGTTTTTAATCATTTCAACACAAGCAATGCAATAAAACTACTATGACGCATGGAAGGACACTGAGAGAAACAATAAATGAACAGAATTTAAGGAGGTAGAAGATGACGATTTACATTGCATTTGAATTATTGAAGATCAAAGGACTTTAACGCAAGAAGCCGGGAGAGAATTTCACAAGTGGGAAGTACGAGAGAAGAAACTATTATCATAGAACTTACGGTTACAAGTAGCAATTTCAACTATGAAATTATGAGACCTAGCTGCCAATCTAGTACTGCGCTTAAATTCATAACGTCGAGGTACCTAAGAAGAAAACTCATTAGAACAAAAATGAAAATATTTATAGAAAAAGAACGGTCAAACTCCATTACAGTGATGGGAAAGTTACTAAAACCGATAATATTACAGATTCTTCTTTGTATTTTATCAAGAATCTCTAGATGCATAGCAGGAAAATTAGGGTCAGATGTAGCCATATTCAATGTATGGACGAATAGCAGACTGATAAATGTGTAAGATAGATTAGAGCGAGAAAAATTGTCTGGCACAACACTGAACTAACTTTACTAGCAGCAGACCTAGCAGTTGATTCGATAGAACATTTCCACTTCATGTCAATGAAAAACTTTAGCCCGAGAAAGGGCAATGAGTCATTCTTTGGTGGTTAGCATCAACCATATTGATAAAAGACAAAAAAGCTTTTTTTCAGACACTTAAAAGAGTTGGAGCGTTTCTTGCCCCAGTTAGCAACAGATTGTAGGGTTTTTTATAGGTCAGCTGCCAAATTAACCTTAACGAACCGATCACACTTACCATTAAGACAGGTGTCAATAGCTGTGTCATCAACAGAGATACTAATTTTAGAAAAGATGGCATCATGTGTTCGTTGAAGACAATTTGAAACAACGGAAGTAGGCGAATAAATCCCTGAAGAGCAGCTACATTAATAGTAAAATATATAGAACGATGGCCGTTCAAGAAAACTTTTATTTCGTGTTTTGATAACAAAGATTGAATTAGATAAAAAAAAAAATAGTTCAAATAAACCATATCCTTTCAACTTTTGAAGCAGACCAGTATACCAACACTGTGTCAAATATCTTCGAGATATCCAACGCAACTGTCCGAGCTTCACCATTCTTAACTACAACTTGATAGACTCTTTCTGCAATAATTGTTAACACATCAGCAGTTGACCTAGAGGAGCGAAAGTCATATTGCTGGTCTGAAAGAAAACTATGCGAGGTGAGATGCTTAACCAGGTCAGAGTTGATTAGAGCTTCTAGTACAGGGCTAAAAAGAGGTAGAAGAGTAATAGGCCTATACTTAGAAGGATCAGACGGCTCACCTGAGTTCTTAAAGACTGAAACTACAGGAGAAGGTTTCCAACAGGCATGAGAACAAGAAGCGGCAAGCGATTTATTGTAGAGATTTAGAGAGAACCAGAGAAAGTTCAGGACCACATTTCTTAAAGACTGTTTAAGTGATAAAAAAACAGTTCCCAAGATCTGTACGGAGATGATACTAGAATACATGGACGAAGTTATACGCCTATCACAAAAAGAAGAGAATCAGTTTTAAAGTCGGGCAAAGATACTGCTATAATGAGAGAGGATTAGAAGTGGAAGAGAATTTACGAGCAAAACATTCTGCTTTATCAGCAAAAGATGGCAACACTTCAAATTGTGTGAGGAGAGAAGGGATAGAAGATTTATTCAACATTATTACACTGTTATATATTCTCTTTCACTTCTACTCTTGTCTAAATATAGCAGTATCAATAGCTCTATCACTGATAATGAGCAATTTTCACTAAGTGCTGCGCATATATATATATATATATATATATATATATATATATATATATATATATATATGTAAGTATATATATATTTGGTTGGATTGATGTGACCCTGGGTTTCACGCTTTTGCGATCGTTAGATTTTGTCGAACGATCGCAAAAGCGTGAAACCCAGGGTCACAAACTCACATCAATCCAACCAAATATGTTAGCTCTATCTCTGATATTGAGCGCTTTCTAATAAGTACCGGGCATAAATAATTTTTATATACATAGACTTTTCACACACATATATTAGGTTGGTGCAAAAATAATGACGGTTTTTTACGTTAAAAATACGTCAAAAACCGTCATTATTTTTGCACCAACCTATATATATATATATATATATATATATATATATATATATATATATGTATATATATATAAAAAGGCTTAAACACTAATATTCCATCGTCATAATTTATTCCATTGGAATCGTAAATACGATCCAATTCATCAGACCTACAAATTCAAAGAGAAAACAGAAAAAACAACTGCGAAAATAAAAATAGAATATCCTTTACTCTGTCCTGGACATTGAGTTCTACCTCGATTCTATTCTCTTGGAATTTTTTATTCATAAAATATACATGTATGCGTATGCACCTATGTATATATATTTACATATTTTACATATGTATGTGTATATTTACCACTAATATATATATATATATATATATATATATATATATATATATATATATATATATATAGTTAAACCTAGAGAGCCATGTATGTATTTAACTAGGTCTGCTCTACTTACTCTATTGAGCACTTTATTTAGTTATTTTGCCTACTCGTATCGGGATTTTTTTCTTTGGACTTTGGACTTAGATGCTACGCGATTATTTTCGCCTGACGTACATGTTCTTGGTTCTTTCTTTTTTATATACCTTTTTTTCCCTTTGGTATTTGTTCGATTATTTGCAAATCAAGACACCGAAGTTTTTCCGAACGAGTATAATTTCTTATACTTATAACATTACTACTACTAATATATATATATATATATATATATATATATATATATATATATATATGCAGCAAACATGTATGTTACGCCGTCTGTGTAAATATTAGACTACCAGATAGCTCAATATCGAATGTGAACGGATCCTAATTACATTTAATATGGCGTTAGGTTAGGTACAAGTTCTGGCAGTTTATGTTGTCTGAGTAAAATATTAAATTCGCAGATAACATAACTTCGCCTATCATATATTTACTATTCTCATGTAATATTGCAGTATTATAGCGTTAGGCTTAGTACAGGTACTGGTAGTCTATGGCGTCTGATCGAATACTAGACTCTCTGGTAACAATATTTGTTAGTCTTTTTTAGAAAGAGGAGCTATCTAGTGAGATACATTAAACTACCCACATGACAACAGCAAGAATTAATTTTGGTTTTTAAGGATTTTTTGAAACTTTTGTAGGCCTTGTAACAAACTCGACTAAGTTTAATAAATATGCATGTACGGTGTTCCTGCGGCGAAATTATTTGTCAGTATTAGTGAAATGAGAAAGTTTGACAAAAATAACAAGAGCTCGAAAGTCTCGCGTGACAAGACAGTAAAATGGCGCCAGGTGCTCATTGAGCACCTCGGTACAAAAGGGGCAATGTGGTTTTATCATGCAATCGATACGGCACTAAGCAGCATGAAACTAATGGCACAGTTCGATCAGTGCGGGGCCTGCTAGTTCTAGTGAGTCGATAATCAGGGCAAGGAACGGGTTTTATGCTTATAAGAAGGAAAAAAGAATAAGATTATTGTAGGCTGAGGGAATTATGAACAGACACGATAGATAGATAGATAGATAGATATGAACAGGGTAAGATAGATAGATAGATAGATAGATAGATAGATAGATAGATAGATATTAACAAAGTAAGATAGATAGATAGATAGATAGATAGATAGATAGATAGATAGATACATACATACATACATACATACATAGACAGTTATAAACAAAGTAAGATAGATAGATAGATAGATAGATAGATAGATAGATAGGTAGATAGATAGATCGTCACGCGACAACATCTGCAGTCGAATCCACTGTCCGGATAAAAATATTTCAGAATCTTTAAACTTCGTAGTGGTTTTTATTTAATAATTTGAACTAGCAGAATATATAAATATGTATGCCCAATATATATATATATATATATATATATATATATATATATATATATATATATATATATATATATTTATATAATCTATATATATATATATATATATATATATATATATATATATATATATTTACTTCAAACATAATTATACTCGATACATCGTATTTGAAATAGACGCGCCATTTTTATTTATTGAACTCTTTATATTAGGTTTTATCGGCTTCTTTTTCAGTTCAGTTATTTTTAACTTGCTTTAAAAGATTTTTTATTGTGATAAATTTCATAGCATATATTTTCTTTTTATAAAGGCACATCATCTCGTCACTGATTTATATCAACATTATATGAATAATTTCTGTAATATTCTAGAATGAAATGTTGAAACATACAATATACGGAACATATCAAAAATATTTTTAGCGGAGTATTTACCTCAGTAGGCCAACCACTACAGTTGCTAATAATAATAATCATAATATGTCAATGATTATAAGATGTTTATATATTAAAATGTGTACTGAGCGAAATATCAGATTTGAAAGCCACAATGTAAATTGCATCCTTCGTTGATATTTTTTTGTCTGGGTCAGAATGACAAGGAAATACAAGAAAAAACGTAATGATCAAATTGTGAGCACACATACGCATACACACATACATACACACTCACTCCACGATCACCGAAGTTAAGCAATGTCGAGTCTGGTCAGTGTCTAGATGGGTGACCGCTTGGGAATATCGGGTACTGTAAGGTTGGATGTGCGAGAGGAGTAATGGATAACAGATCGGGAATTGCAAATCGGAGAAACTAGTTTCAAATGCAGTCAGTTTCTTAATATTTACATATGCACACATACTATTTGCAAAGGTATAAATCCACTTCTTCTGCTGCTAGCTATAAGTTTATTAGTAGGATTTGTATCAGTAAATTATTATTAGAGTTGGTAAAGTTAAGTAACGAAAATCTTGGTAATCCGTATAGATAATCCCAAGGAGGATGAAATCCTGAAAACTCAATCTTAATTGAGAGAGAATAATTTAATTTAAAAATAGAGCACTTTTTTGTTATAACTTATTTCACCAGAGAATTTTATTTTTCTCTGAATCTTCAGACTTCACTTTCAAAGGTGAAACGAAAATGAATTTTAAATTTAGACTTTTGACGGACAGTATTAATCTTATATAAGTTGACATAGAAGGTGGTGAGGAATAGTTTGAGAGACATGGTCGAGTTAGAGAGGGAAAGGAGTGTCCATTTCATCCTCCTTGCGATTATCCATACGGATTACCAAGATTTTCGTTACTTAATTATATATATATATATATATATATATATATATATATATGTATGTATGTATGTATGTAAGCAAATATATGGATATAGATCCGACAGTATGAAGAAAATATACGGAAAAAACAAACAAAAATCCTTATATGCAATTATGCTGTTTTAATGTTAATATAATGTCGACGTCGGACGTTTCGGTCTAATAAACCATCTTCAGGACATATTCATAAAATATAATTAACATTATCAATTCAACATCGTCTTTGTCATGTTGAATTGATAATGTTAATTATATTTTATGAATATGTTTCCGTATATTTATCTTCATATATATATATATATATATATATATATATATATATATTAACCCAGCATATTTTTATCACTTTAGGCGTTATTTTTAGTAGATACCCATATTGAGTAGACGCTCTCGAGTTTAGGGAGGAAAGGGAGAGTTTTAAAATTTATTTTTTATTTTTATTACTATATTAATATTGAGGAAAAGTAGATAAGGATCAGACACTGACCGATTTAATCGGTCAACTCAAAGATATATATATATATATATATATATATATATATATATATATATATATATATATATATATATATATATTAAAGGCAAAAGACATTTTGTGTATATTAATTTTGCTAATCGAATTTTCCAAAATTACGATTAATCCTTCTCTGGCAATGAAGAAATTCTATCAGGTTTTGTCCGAAGTTCGTTTTGGAAGAAAAGTACAAGAATCGAGAGCTGGACTATATTTCTTGTACTTTTCTTGCGAAACGAACTTCGGACAAAACCTGATAGAATTTCCTCCTTGCCTGAGAATGTTTAATCGTAATTTTGGAAAAGTTGATCACTAAATTTAATCACACAAAATATCTGTTGTCTTTAATAGTATTTGCATTAAAGAAAATTGCTGCCTAAATACACACGCACACACAATATATATATATATATATATATATATATATATATATATATTATAATAATATTTTTTGTTTAAAAATATGATTCCTTCGCTACATAAGAGTTCTCATGTTTCAAAAACGAGATGCTAAAAACCCGATGATGTTGGTGTGATCTACAAACAACCTGCCAGACGACGTAACACCTTAGACAAAATAAAATACCCGAATAAGAAAAGAAAGAAGAACGATGAAAAGGCAATTCTCTGATCGACGAAGTAAATTAAAGTTCCTATACTATCTCAAGAAATAAAAACACGCTTCGCAAGTTCAACACTCAACCAATGAGAGCATGAGTCGTTACTCATGTTTCATACTCTCACGATCTTCAGGCGACCAGAAATTTATCGACAATTATTATTAAAGCAATAAGACTATATCAAAAGAAGTTTAGTTAAATGCTAAAAAATTGTTTCATGCAAAACGGGAAATTCGAATCCTAACTTTCCGGAAAATAATGCCAAAATGTAGTCAATCAAATCCTGTCTGACACACCAACGCTACTAAGTTCTAGAAAATGACAGATGCGGTCGAAATTTATTAAATCAAAAGATATAAGAAGAAAGAATTAACTTCGGATAGTTAGTCAAAAATTTTAATCCGACAATGTGTATCTATCTATCTATCTATCTATCTATCTATATATATATATATATATATATATATATATATATATATATATATATATATATATATGCGGTAGGTATTAAAAACTTACCTGTTGAAATAAATTGATTATTGGATATATATATATATATATATATATATATATATATATATATATATATATATATATATATATAAAAGAGAAAAACTTAACACATCTCAAAAAGTTCGCTAATAAATTTATTTTGGTGGGTAATTTTTAATACCAACCTCATCAGACCGGAATTATAAAGTGGTTTAAATTTATCCAGACAATATGTTAAAATATGCTTATTTATTGTCTATTATTAAATTTATCACCGTATTCTTCGAAGATGTGTAAAGTTCTTTCCTTTCATGTCTGTTCTGTTGCTCTGTATCCAATATATTGTTCTTTTATGCCTAAAAATGTTAGAGTTTTCATTCAAATGTAGTGTCAAGCGTCGTGAAAGCGAGTTTGTGGTGTGACCAACATAAATATTATTTAATTCGGTGGAGATACACTCTCCCAAAAAGCATTTGAATTTATAAACTATGTTGGTTTTTTGCAAATCGCTAACCGGGGGAGAAGAATTATTGCGAAGAATTAAGTTGGATATACTAGATTTAGTGTCGTATATGATTAATTTAATTTTTTTGCTAGGATCTGTAGTTGATATATTAGAATATACTAAATTTTTTAGTATATTTTCATCTTGTTTATAATTAGTGCGCATTTGATTACGATTTAGGAGGTTAATATATTTGAGGTCAGTAAAAGCAGTATTATGTACAATTTTCTTAGTATTGAGATTTCTAAGAAATCATCTTATTTGTTCATCAACTATATAGTTTGGAAAGCTATTATTAATAAGTGTCTGTTTTATATTCTTTAGTTCACTGTAAAAAATCTGTTTTGTGGATGAATTAGTTTCTGCACGATGTATTAAATTCTTTATAATTGCTATTTTGTAGTAATATGGGCATTCGCTCTTGTAGTTAAGTGTACATGAATTTATGCTTGTAGGTTTTTTGTATGGCGAAATAGTAAATTTGTTATTATTTGTGTTTATCAATATGTCAAGGAAGGGGATTTTATTATTTATTATTTTTAGGCACTTAAAACAACATGCCTGCCCGCACACACAATTCTGTAAAATACTTGTCGAAAACACAATTATACTTCCATGAAAACAATAGACAAAAACTAAAAATCCTTGAAGCATTATACATCAAACAGTTGAAACCGAACCTAAACAAAATCAATTATGGCATCTCTACAAATATTCTTAAATGTCTATAATT
>OZ010590.1:4707043-4709543 GCA_963932145.1 Acanthosepion lycidas | reverse complement strand
TTTTAATTCGGCCATCTTTCTTCATAATCAGCGAAACGTATATATAGCCACTTCCGCCTGATTTTTTTAAACTCCTTTTATTTTCTGTTGTTTTTCAGCCTTCCGTATTTTCTGTTTGTTCCTTTACAGATATACCCCCAGTTTTTCTAGCTTTCTACACAACCGGGCCCATATTTTGCCAGTAAAGCTAAAACTTTATGAGAGACCGTTATCTGTAGCAAGCATATCGTGACCAAAAACATTAGCTAACGTCAGTACTCCATCAGCTGTCAATGCCAAGCGAACAATCGCCAGACCCAAATGGCTATTACATCTTCAATCGGACAGGAAGAGTGATTCTTTTTAGCCATTTTACGTAAGAAAAGAAACAAAGTCAGAAAGGCCAAGTTGAAGAATAAAAGAGAAGTGTTGCCAAGTTTCCGGGTAGCGCGTCCAGTTCATAAGGGTTAGATCAACAATGGTATCAAAAATGCTCTTGCCTTTGTGTGTGAGTGAGTATGTGTCTGTATCTGTGTACAGAAAGCCAACTGTAGAGAAACTGGTTCTTGTAATCAGTACAAAACAAACCATGTTCGCCATTTTGATTTTTTCACTTCAGGTCAAAATTTTACTATAAACACAACTTTAGTATAGCATTTCATCCTTTATTTTTACATTAGTCCGATGAAGACCTAAAGAACGAAACGCGTCGCAGGAAAACATGTTCACTTGTCATACATTTTTCCGCTAAAATTTTTCTTGATATATAAAAAAAATCATATATATATATATATATTGATTCATCTAGTCTGATAGAAACCTCAGGAAGAACTGGACGGCGGTTTCGTCCTATATTTGGGTCTCATCAGTAGTGCGCATCCACTACCGAGGGAATCGAAACCCCGACTGTTAGGTTGGCAAGCGAACACTATACCAACTGCTCCGCCGGGCCTCGGTGACGAAGAGATTGCAAATCAGACTCTAAGAAGCGCCGCTCACTCCCACATTCCGTGGTGGAACTCAACTGAAATTCTCTCTGACCATAGGACTGAGCCTCCTGGAGCCACGACTACTCTCACCAAGCCGCTCCAACTAATATAATTATCAAATCCTCCTCATTACTATATATATATATATATATATATATATATATATATATATATATATATATATATATATATATATATATATATATATATATATAAAAACGATGAAAGCTGACCAGAGCACACTACTGCGGTTTCGACTTCTACGGTCTCCTCAGGTGGTTTGTTCAGCAAATCAACTAAACAGAGCTCGACAACTTAAGAACTTTTAAGACCGGATGTAGTGGGAGGAGAAAAAAATTTCTTGGAACTTTCCTTCCTAAACTTTCGTTTAAGTCAGCATCTTCAACATATTACTTTCAGTTCTATTTACATGTGTTATACTATTAGTCCTAAAAACCGTAAGTAGCGTACTTCGACGTGGTGTAATGTTTAGCAAGCTTGTCTTGCGAGACCGATTAAGACTGAATAGTGATTCAATACTGATTGGGTTCTCTATACTTTCAGCCTTATGCAAAATCTACGCTATGCTTAGTCAATCGCTACAAAATACATTATGCAGACACACGTTATACACAACCTAAATATAAGACATGCGTTGCTGTTTGCTGGCCCCAGTAAAAGTTCATAATTACAGTCACGACGGGTAACATAATAGTCTTAGTACACAGGCATTTATTCTCTTCTTAACCAACAATTGTTGGCAGGAACAATGCTATAATCGTAGAGCGCTGGGCTTTTATTAACAATCGGAAACCTACTCTTTTTATATCTGTCTATATTTCTGACATGAGATATTGTTAATATATACGTCCATTTAACTGATATTACTACCACATTTAGGGACTGTGGGGTTTTTATTACTAACATTATTTTATTTAGTTTCTTGTAAATAGTTTTGGACATCTTTGTAAATAATCATTGGGGCAATATGGGAACTACTTAGGATTTTCATAGATACAGGAGGTATTATGGTGAATGTAGTAAGAAAGGTAAGTAAATATCTGTTGTCTAGTTGTAAGTAATACAGTTTTCTGTTTGAGTCAGTGTTTGTGGCAAGCTAATTTTAAAGTTAAGACAGATGAAGACAATCCCTTTTCCCCATTCCCCCTTTTGGCCTTGTGCCACATTTTGCATTTATACAAATAGATATCGTAATCATTTGCATTACTTACGTTGTTCGGATTGCTGTCCTCATCTTTATTCACGACGTTTCGGCCGTTGTACGCTCCAGAATTGGAAATGGAATTTCGAACTGAACCCTTTATTTCGTCCACTGGGGTAGATTGTTCTAGTTCCACGTACCATGCCTCTTCCTGATATCTCAGTTATCTCCTCTTAATTCAACTCTTCTGCCGTAACCAGGTATTGAACTCACAACTCTTTGAGTCAAGTCAATGTATCCACTAGGTTTAGTGTCCTTGAGGACATCAATATAGGAATTTGGGGGAGTGAATGGCTCAGTAACATTTTAA
>OZ010590.1:4684543-4702043 GCA_963932145.1 Acanthosepion lycidas | reverse complement strand
AAAGTCGGTCTTGGCTATCCCGCTAACTTGGAGCCTGTGCACATAAATTTTGGTGCAAATCCGTCGAAAATTGCGGCCGTGCATTCGTTACACACACACATCCTGCCTTTTATAGATAGAGATTATGAAATTAAAGCAAGGCTCTCAAGAAATTTCAATTTCGGCATTAAATGACCCATATGCCGTTAAACAAATCAATGAAATCAAACTATTTCACTGAAACAGCCGTTAAAAACTTCTCATTTCTCTTCTTTCTTACTTTCTTTCTTACTTTCTTTCCTTATCTCACTGAAACCAAGTAGTGTCGGAATATACCATTAATCATGAGGTACTGGTAAGAGACGTTAAACATTTATCTTTCCTTATTTCTTTCATTCTTTGTAGCCAAATTCCCGTCTCCCAAGAGAATGCTTCTCAGATCACTATAATCTTAATTTGTTCTGTCGTTATTTTTCCCACATATCCGTATAAACTGTGCCTCTTACTATGTAACCCCCTACCTCGAGTGACTCCCAAGAATTATTACAGGGTGAACAACATTGATATTATCTAGTATTATGAAGAGGACCCTACATTCTAAATCGATAAAAATTCAACATTTTACTCTTCTAACAACTCTCGGATACTGAAGTTATTCTAAAGTATGCTAATATATATTGGGTTAATAAGCGATGCTTAAATGTGACACAAAGCTAAAAGTATATTGCACCAGGTGAGGATCGAACCCCCTGCTCACTAGTGATTGGCACACCTGGGAAAGCTTGCTTAACCATTACACCACGTTAAAGCGCTTTAATTAAGATAAAATGTGATAGCTGATAGAATTCTAAGATGCCTACCCCTTCTCAATGACCATCCTGGGTATGACGATAAACTACATCTACGTCCAGGGTAAGACGATAAACTATGTCCAGCAGCAAGGCCACTGATCAAGAGGTATTGAGGAGCGTGGAACCAACTATTAATTGCTGGTGTTCTCAGGTTCACCCTGACCCGGGGTGGTAGCACCTGTTAGGGTCCCAGCTATGGGCAAATAGCTAACCTGAAACTGAGGTAAAAAGCATTATGAAAGTGTAAAAATAGGTTTTAATACCAGAAATACTTTCTAAAAAAATTATTCCAAGAAATAAATTTTTGAAGAAAAAATCTATTACCAGTAGTATATTTTTGAAAAAAAATATTACCAGCAATACATTTTTTAAAATATTATTACCACCTATACATTTTTAAGGAAACAAATATTGCCAGAAATAGATTTTTGACAAATCAAAATATTACCAGGAAATAAAAAAGTTGTCGGTATTAAAAAATCCATTGAGGTTGATATGCCATAAAACAAAACAAACCAAACTATCGCTATGAATCTATTTCAGATTTTTTGTTGGCATTAAATGACCCACTGAGGTTGATATGCCATACAACAAAACAACCGTTCTCAATGAGAACCTCTCCTTTTTTGATCAATCAACTACGGATATTCTTACAGCAATTAGCAGCTTATTTATGGGATATGTTCGAAAACATGGAAGACCCAGTGAAGATCGAACCAACTACACAGTCCTAATTAGATCCAGCAAGATAAGCTTGTTGACCATTACACAACATCGGACTGCCCCTAGGCAGAAAAATTATGAGACAAAAAATGATTCTCTATTTTTACGAGTCTTTTTAAATAGCGAGATAGCCATAAAATTTCCTCTTGCAACAACACCAAAAACAATCCAATCGGAACGAGATATGTTGAGAACTCGAAAACGGCTCAACCTTTTACAGATTTTTAAATCCAGAAAACATTTTTACACTGTAAGAATTCCTTAAAAGATAATAATTATTTACTAATAATAATTTACTAATTAATGCATAGCTGGAAGGGGAAGGTGTAGGCTAATGCCTTTTCTAAAGGTATTTGCGTATATTTGTATATGACGAACCTGACTGGAAATAGAACTCGGCTCTCCGATTTCAAATTACAAACTGTCATTCATTACACCACCCGCACATCCAAGCTTGCAGCACCTGGTATTCCAAAGCGGTCACCGATCTAGGTTTGGTTTGGTTTACCTCAATGGGTTATTTAATGCCGACAAGATTTTTATTAATGATAATAGTTTTTCTTCAAAAATTTATTGCTGGTAATAATTTTTTACAAAGTATTTCTGGTATTAAAACCTATTTTTACACTTTCATAGACACTATGTTGCCAGTTTGGGGATTAACTACTTGCCCATAGCTGCAAACCTAACAGGTGCTACCACCCCGGACCAGGGTGAACCTGGGAACACCAGCAATTAAGAGGTGGTTCCACGCTCCTCAAAACCTCCTGGTCTTGTTGGACGTAGATCAGGATGTAGTTTATCGTGATACTCAGGACGGTCCATCTAGGTACTGAGCAGGTTAGACGTTGCTTAACTTCAGCGATCGTATCAGAGAGGCTGTTTTAACGGAAAACAGCTGAGACTCTCCACAATGCCGCGTAACTGGAGTCTAATAAGATGCTAAGAAAGGCTGGAAATTTGTGGGTTTGTTGCCACTCAGTCTCCGGCGATAAGCCCCCGCCCTAACATCTGATGCAATTTTTTTTTTTTTTTTAAATAAATGAATAAACAATAATGAATCAAGTAAAGGTGGAAATGACAGAGAATCTAGTAAAAGTGAAATGAAGCCGGGCGTCTGGGGCGATAATGGACGTCGTCGACAGCCAGTGGCCATTTCACACTTGATTGAACAGATAGGAATCAGATAATAGAGGTTTTGTCGTGACTGCTGTTTGTCCGTCATCCATGGCTTCAGGGCCGAAAAAAGCAACCAGCCGGACAAGCGTCGTTCCTGACCCCCGTCCACGACATAGGAAAATGAGTTGAAACTCTTGTTTCCTATCTCCTGCACCCCATATCTCGGTAGGAATCGGCTCGGCACGGCAAGATGTTGATGTTCTGTTCACTTTTTGCAGAGGAGAAATAGGGATAGAGATGCTGAGAGGAATTAGGGTGAGTGGAGAAAGTAACGTGCGGAGGTGATGGTGTATTGGGGTGGAAACATCAAGATTTTGTTCAGGAAGAGTGGGGAGGGCTGTTAGAGGAGAGCTTGAGTCAAGTTCGAATTAAAGAGTCGTAGGCGTAGGAGTCTGCTTCCACTAACGGATTGTTCATATTTCCTAGAATAAGTGTCCATTTGTCATTAATTGTAACGGTTGGCATCTATCTATCTATCTATCTATTTATCTATCTATCAATTTCAATCCGTTTATTATCTCTCTCTCACCTCTCTCTCTCTCTCTCTCTCTCTCTATATATATATATATATATATATATATATATATATATATATATATATATAGTTAAGTTACGAAGAACTTGGTAAACCGTATGGGTAATTCCAAGGAGGATGAAATCCTGAGAGCTCAATGTGAATCCAGAGCTAATATTTAATGAAAAACAGACCACTTTAAGGTACCATTACAATAATTTATCTCACCAAAATCCTTTTTAAGGACTCCGGATCATCAGGTAACACTTCCAACAACGAAATGAAAGGAAAAAGATATATATATTGAATAATTTAGGCAAGTTTTGTCTACATAACAACAAATCTTATCTCTTCCTTTAATACTGACACCAAAAAGATCGTCCGTGAACATGACAGGATCCAATTGAAAATAAATAGAGAAAACTTGTCTAAATTATTCAATGAAAACATTGATGCTAAAATATACGGATATATATATATATATATATATATATATATATATATATATTCATTATCTATCTGTCTATCTGAATCTGTACATTATCTATCTAGGTATCTATCTAAATTTGCTCATTATCTCTCTCTCTCTCTCTCTCTCTCTCTCTCTCTCTATATATATATATATATATATATATATATATATATATATATATATATATATATATATATATATATATCAATCTGTTCAGTATCTATCAACCTGTGCATATATTTGTCATTCCCTTGTGATCTATCTATCTATCTATCTATCTATCTATCTATCTATCTGTCTGTCTGTCTGTCTGTCTGTCTGTCTGTTGCATATCTACAGACGATGATTGGTATGTCCACATTCACATAAATACAGTAGTAAATACTGTATGTTGATCTGCAGAATTCACTTGACTGACCCTCCTATACTGTGCAGTCGACAAAATAAAAAAAAACAACGTGCATCCTCGAAACTAAAAAATATATATCACTTCTTTGAAAATCCAAAATATGTTTTGGCTTTAGCCAATAAATCCTTGATAAGTTCTAAAAATCAAATCAATCAATCACAATAATTTGGGTGGCTACCCAATCACAATAATTTGCCTTGTCTAAGGAGAGAGCAATGAGATAAAAACTATACAGTTTAAATTTCAGATTAAAATTCAGCGATTTTTCTTCAACTAAAATTAAGGACAACCTGCCTGCTGTACTTGTGTTTAAATTACTGCTTCCAGTAAAATCCTATCCAAGTTGGTTACTACTTCTCTTTTTCAATGGCACCGATGTCAAGAGGGGAGAGTACCGTTTTTGTTTTACATGCTGTCAAAAATAAAAAATAGGCAGATTTAAATCTTGATTGGCGCCATAAGATTTTGTTGGCAAAGTGTCGATCAGCGCACTTTGCACTCAATTTATTTACGATAAGGAAAAGACAGACGCATCAGAAACAGTAAATGGCTTCTATGACCTTCTTTTACAATCTGTCGTTCCAAGATGTCTTTGACAAGTGTGGTCTTCGGCATGCGATACAGAGAAAAAGAGGAGACAATGATAAAATCTCAGAAATTTGTTTCGCTACTGTTTACCGTAGATTTATTTATCTTTTCCGTTTCTCCATTTTTTTTTTCTTTTCACCGTTATGTTAGTATTATATCCGTCTTTATTAACTTTTAATTATATTTTATTTCCAATTATTTATTTCGTTATTATTCACCAAACCATCGTCATTCTCTTGCTCCTAGAACGCCCCTTTTCTTCTTCTTCTTCTTCTTCTTCTTCTTCTTCTTCTTCTTCTTCTTCTTCTTCTTCTTTCCTTATTTACCTCCTACCCGACACACCCCATCAGCATTGACCCTCAATCGCGAAGCAGTCAAGGTGAGAACAGGCAAACTCGTCTTCACACCTCCCACTTGTTTTCCTCTCACTGCCCGGTGGCGCACCTATGGCCCTGGTCTTTGATTACCTGCCAGCAGGAAGCTGCTACGACGCATGCGCTGTTTGTCAGTGCGCATAATTGTTTTCCCCCGCTTCCTTCAGTAATGGCGCAAACAAGCGGTCAGAAGTCAGTCAGATGGTGAGAACGCTTGATGTAAATGTGCTGTCAGCATGTGTGTAGAAGTTAGACGCGAATATGATGCTGTTAAGTAAAAGTTTGAAGAAAGTAGAAAAGAGAAAGTGAGTGGGGGAGTGCCTAAAAACGGAATGTGAATAGCGAGGGAGGGAAAGGTCGTCGCTGAGATTTCGATTCAACCTGCAGCAAAAATTAGAAAATGGCAAACAAAAATGAAAAATAAGAGACAGAATGTAGAGAAAGGAAGCTTAAGAAAGACAAAACTTTCGGGAATGAGTGAATAAAGAATCGGAAAAGAAAGTATAAAAGAACGAGACACTGAAAGAATTGTAGAACGAAAGAAAGAAAGAAAGAAAGAAAGAAAGAAAGAAAGAAAGAAAGAGAGAGAATCAAAGAAAACCAAAATATACAGAGAGAATGGAAAATTGTGAACGTTTAAGAAAGAAAGAAAGAAAGAAAGAAAGAAAGAAAGAAAGAAAGAAAAAAATGAAAAAAAAGAAAAAAAGAATGATAGCAAGGAATACAGACAGAATGGAAAATACTGTACTTTTATTATAAAAAAGAAATCACCCGGACAAGTAGAACATGAGAATCGAACCCATGGTCAGAGCGCTAAGTTAGAAACGCACCAACATATATCTATAATAATAATAATAATAATAATAATAATAATAATAATAATAATAATAATAATAATAATACAAAATATCCTCCAAAATGACGAGAATTTAATGTTTTCTTTAAGCAGAACTTGTCAAAATATATTCAATAGATAACTAGCGTTATAACAGTTATGAAACTTCTTCTCCTGATGAGCATTTTGGCACGAAACTCTTGAGTCGGTCAACCAGATAAGTCATTTGAACATTTTTTTATTTATTGAGTATATATATATATATATATATATATATATATATATATATATATATATATATATATATATATATATATACACACTCAATAAATCAAAATTGTGTATATTATCTTTCCTGATTTGTATCCAGTAAAGCCGGGTCAAATCTATGGCACTTAGGCCCTATAGGAAAATTATCATTTAATTGATAGCACTTTTCTCAGTGTATGTGATGTTTCTAGTCGGGCGATTTACTGGACAACTTGTATGTTGATGTTACCTGCGACACTGTTAGTAAAATTGTTCATTCCTTTTCTTGCTAGTCCCAGTGTTCCGATTACTATTGGTACGACAGTCTCAGTCTTCATTCCCCACGTTCTGTTAATCTCGATCTCTAAGTCCTTGTATTTGGACAATTTCTCGATAATTTTCATGGAGATGTTTCTCACAGATGGAACTGATATGTTAATAAGTATACACTTCCTGAATTTCTGTCTGTTGCCTTTTATTTCGCTCTCAGTTTGAATTGGCATATCCCACAGGGTAGTTACATCGTTATTTTGGGTAACAGTGTCTGGTTTGTGCTCATACCATCTCTCAGTAGTCTCGATGTGGTGCTTTTTGCATATCTTCCAGTAGACATTTGCCGCTACCTTTTTGTGTCTCTGGGTATATTCATTTTCTTTCTAGTTCCGTACATCTTGAGATAATATGGTCAAAAGTTTCATCAAATTTTCTGTAGATCCTGCATTTTGGGTTAGTTCCATCTTGATTATGTGACAGTGATAGGATCTGTTTGCCATGCTTTGGTTCTGAGCTGCAAGAATTAAGCCTTCTGTCTCCTCAGACACTGATGTCTTTCGTGTTGGTCCACATCTTTCGCTTTTTTTTTTAAGTATTTGCCATGCAACGCCCTGTCCTCCCAGTTTTTTTAAATTTCATTTGGCCAAGTTGTTTTGCTTTCTGTCTTACTCGTTTGGCATAGATGGTATTCGCTTGGTTTATGGTTGGTAGGATTTTAGGTATATTTAGCTGTTTCTTGGAGAGTTGGTGGAGTGGATTTGGTGTTTTACTATTTGTAGGAGAGGGTCATTGGTTTTTGTGCGATAGGCTTCCAATCTGATTGTTGTAGTTTTTAGAGTTTGATTAGATCTGGGCCTCCTAAAGATCTTGGTACCTACAGCCCATCAACATCTGATTTCGGGTGGGGCATCCTCATTTAGGTAAGTATTTTTCTGATCTTGGCGTCCAATCTTTTAATGTCATTCAACTTCCATTTAATAATGTTGAAGCTGTATGTTACTCCGCGTATAGCTAAGGTGTTGATAGGCTTCATTTTATTGGCCCCATTAAATTCGCTTTCTAGTATCAAACGCACTCTCCTATAATATCCTTTATAGCTCTTTTTCTTCATAATTGAATGTTGTATTCTCTCTCCTTCATTATTTCCTAAGTATTTGTATCTACCATCTTGGGCTAGTTCCTTAATCCTGTTGCTCATATCAAAGTCGCAATCTGTAGTTTTTGTTTGGCACATTTGTCGATTCCAAAATCCATTCTAATGTTTCGCTGAAGGTTTTGACAATGCGAGTAGGTTTTTTCTGCTGGCTGTCATCCTTGTCAAACGTTTTATGATCATTATAGAATAGGTTAGTCAGTTTGCCATTTTGTGACTTGTATCTGTAGTTACTATTGTTCAGTAGGCAGTTGTATGGCGCTAATGCAATGCAGAAGAGTAGTGGTGACAATTAATCTCCTTGGAAGATCTCGCTATTGATGTTGATTAGTCTCGATGTTAATGACCCGTTTGTATAGTTTAGATGAAGTGTAGTCTTCCAGTTTTTCATGCTCTCCGTTATGAATTTAATCGTTGTGGGGCATAACCTGCATATGTTAGGCTCTTCTCTAACCATTGACTTTCTGTAGTCGATGCATGTTATCGATAAGTTTCTTTTCCTTGTTTTCCTCTCTTCCAATATTGTTTTATTGATAATTAGTGGGCGCTTGCACCCTTTACTTCCTCTTTTACCTACCTTCTGTTCTGCTAGGAGTAAATAAGTTTTCTCAAGGAAAATTATGTCCTCATGTTTATAATAGAAGTGAGGATCTTGGACATTGGTGGAAGGCAGGTGATGGGTCTATAGTTCTTCGGGTTGTGCGTCTCTTCTGTTTTTGGGAGTCGGTATTTTACTACCCACGTGAGCCATTTGGGGCATTTTTCTGTGTTTATGATTATATTGTATATGTGAGATCTTGGTGGGTGCTACATATTTTTTTTTTTTTTTTAAATAAACTATTCGCTCTATTCTGTGCTTTCCAGTTTTGGGTTTTTCCAGATGGCAGCGATTGTTTCAATAATATTGATATCCGTCCATTTTTTTTTATGTGTATGCTGTTCCTGTTGCTACTTGATCCATGTAGCTCTTTCATTGTGCATTTTTCCGAAATCTTACACCAGACATCGCCGACTTCATGGGTATTAGGTGGGATCATTTATCTGTATTTTATTTCGTCCCAGTTCTCGATACAATTTCTTGGCATTTTCTTTGCCAGAAGAATCTGTTTCCTTTTTTCATAACCGCCTGATTCTCTTTTCCTTCGACTGAATTAGTTATTTCAGCTTTTCTTTAACTTTTGCCTCGTCAGTCTAATTCTTTATGTCAAGGCTTTGTTTCTCTTGTCTCCTTTTTCTTTCTTTCTTTCATTTATTATTATTATTATTATTATTATTATTATTATTATTATTATTATTACTCAAACGTTATTAAAGGTACATATTTGAGTAAATGCTCTGTTTATTTATTAAACGATATATTTATTTATTTTCATCTACCGGCCTAAATATTCGAAATGCAATAAAGCTTTGAATTAAACAGTTCGTGATTAATATATTAATTAATATATTAATATACTAATTAAGGATTAATATATTTTGAATACAATTGATAAAATTCATTGATAGTCATTGTCATTATATTTATATTTATATTTATATATCTATATTGGTAATTTTTATTTTAAAAATGTATCGCTGGAATTTTTACTGTAAAAATGTATTATCATACTTTCATAGTTTTTGTTTTTGGCTGTTGACTATTTGCCCCTGGCTGGGACCCTTACAGGTCCTACTACTCTGGTTAGGGTAGACCTCACTGATTGGATGTGGGATCAATGAGAGAACAACTTCAATTAATTGGTGGTTGCCCGCTCTTCAAAACCTCCGATATCCCGATCAGAGTCGAAAAACCAATGTCTAATAAATATATATAACACTCATATTCATAAATCCCTATAGCAGACACCTGTTCTGGTGTTCATACTGTAAATATGCTGAGCAGACATTTGTCTCAGTTTCTGGTAAAGACCGTGTTTTCTTTGTAAATGTGAAAAAGGCCAGCACATTCAACTCCTCGATTACGATGACATGTGAATTCCGTCTACCCAAATTCACTACGGTGGTATGGTTTTCAGGATCAAATCGACCATGTTAAGATTCGAACCCGTTTCTCATGATCAGAATGCGAACGTTTTAACCTCTTGGCCACGTGCCCATATACAAAAATTTCTCTCTGTGTTAGGGATGATAGCTACAAGACGTGTTTAGCAAATTTGAAACTCACTAATGTCTCCTAAATGTTGGCTATATGCCAAGCAATTCTATGTGCAGTAACTAGCTACATATGTCAGTGAGTGAGTGGGTGGGTGCGAGAGAAAGAGGCGGGGAGTTGTCTTAGCATTGTGGTCCTCGAATATCGATGGGTCGCCACTCTTACTGTAATTGACACACTGACTGATGTGTACTTGAAGATTTCCACTCAGACTTACGCAGTAAGGAGAATTAGATTTCTATTGGCGTTAATTGATTACCGCTAACAAAAGCACAATCGTTGGCGGGAAGTGCATCGAGTCGCGACAGGATGAGGGGGTCTGCCAAAGTCGGCGTCACCGTTCGCTAAGGCCTTTCCCAATTCCGCGCGATCCCCGATCCGATGTTTGAAAACGCCAGAGACAAATGAACCCTCGTTATTCGAACAGCGGTTTCTATTAAAGTTTTCCATTTTCCTTTATTTATTTTTTATTTTTTCTGTTACTTGCTTCCATTCACATCTTAACCCTATGGCTTCCGAGAAGGAGTTTCCACCCAGTACTCATTTAATATTATCCCCTAGGCGTATAAGGACAGGGACTATGGCTCATCAATGCGTTTGCGTTGTCGCTTGCAAATTCCACGGCGGTTGACAACTTAGACATCGTCATTATTCTCGAATATACATAGACATTTTTTTTTTAATCGAATTTACTCTAAGACAGTAATGTATAGCGGCTCGGATTGAGGAATCGGAGAGCGGAGTTCGAATTCCTGTCGAATCGATTACATTCACTTACGTGCTAATACCCTTGGAAAAGGTATGAATACTCTTCTTCTTCTCACAGCTATGAGTAAATAGCAGGATGGACCGGGTTGTATACACTTCGATGGCAACTGGTTTACTACAAAAACAAATGGCAACCTACTGTGGGATAAAATCTGACTTGTCAGTCATGTATCGAAAGATACATGATCGCCTAAGCGTGTATCACGCATGGAACATAACTTACTGACAGAAGGCAGTAACGCTACTAATAATAAAGAGGTTACTGGGTGCGAAACAACAAAAGAAGCTGCGAGAACAATAAAAGAGTAATCAGGAGGGCAGCAGATATCGATTGACATTGCATTTAAATTTTTGCGATTAAAGTTAGCCAAAATACACGGGGCCGGTAGAGAGTTACACAAGAGAGAAATGCGAGTAATGAAACTGTTACCGTAGAACTTACGGTTAAATCCAGCCATGTAAATTGATTAGACCTTGTTGCCAGTCTGCGCTTAAATTCATAAAGTCTAGGTACCATAGCAATTAACATGAAAGTATTTGTAGAAAAGGCTTTGGGAAATTGACTGAAACAGGGAAGCTCAGGACTAATAATATTGGTGATTCTCCTTTGGATTTTATCAAGAAACTCTAAATAGATAGAAGGCGAATCGGATTTTATGTGGTAGCAAAATTCAATGTATGGACGAATAGTAAACTTATAGATATGTAAGATAGATTCTTGCGAGAAAAATTATTCTAATATAAGTATAAAAAATACTAATGCAGGTATCAAGATATTCACATAGTTATTAACATAGGTATTAAATTTATTAATATAGGTAATGATACATTAATATAGGTATTAATATACGTATGAAATATATTAATCTTCTTGTATGTGACGTGTACTTTTAGGACATTGTCGATCACGGTTCTCCACAATTTCCTGTCCCTTATAGCTCTTAATAACTTTTATCCTTTTGCCATCTAGCCAAAAACCTGCTCAATTCGTTCAAGCTCCACAGGTATGGCGTGCTTTGCTTTTCTCTATCTCTCTTGCTTTCAATCTCTCTTGTAAGTATCAAATTTTCCAAACCCTCTTCTCACATTATGTGCCCCAGAAATTTCAACTATGCCTTCCTTATGTTAATTATAAATGAACTTTTTCATACCACTGTTTCGAGAACTTCGTCGTTGTTCATATATTCGGTCCAGGGTATTCTCAGCATCCTTCTGTAGAACATTTCTACATGTATCTAATATATTAATATTATTATTAAATATATTAATATAGTTATTGAATGTATTTTTGAAAGTTTTTAATATATCGATATAAAGAATATATATACAAGAGCATTTGCCTTGATAAAGTCCCACAGAGGACGAAACGCGTCGACTAATATGAGTTTTACTTTTGTCTTTATTCATATTGATATAATAAATATATTAATATAAGTATTAAATATACTGATATAGGTATTAATATATTAATATATACGTCGGCAATCATAGCCCTCCTTGACTTCTTATTTCTGAGTAGTATTTCTACTTTTGCTGAAGCTACCACTACCCCGTCCCGTCATCCATTCACACAAGCTCGCTAGGTATTTGATTCCCTACCTCCCCTGCCTATTGTTCTCAGTATACTCTGAGGGGTTTAAATTTTCCAAGCCCTCCTTCCTCAATATATATTCAAGGAATTTCAGCTATCTCTTGCTGATTTTTAGAATAAGGGCTCTTTTCGTTGCCATTTTCTTTAAGACGTCCTCGTTACTTACACTCTCCGACCATGGAATTCTCATCATCCTATTGTAAAGCCACTTTTCTACTGCCTCTTGTTTTCTCCTCATACGCGCGGTGATTGTCCAGCATTCACTGCTATTTAAGATGATGGCTATCGCTCTTTTATTTGTTTCTAATTGTTCTGTTTTTTTTCCCTGTTTTCTTTACGCTCTTTACTCGCTTCGTCCATAGAATTCTCACTATCCTTCTGTAGAACCACACTTCTGCTGCTTCGAGTTTTCTTCACATCCGTGGAGCGATCGTCCAATAATTATTGCCATATAAAAGACTATACATCACATAGAAATCTGTGTATCTTATATTGTTACAATTATCCATCACAATTGAAGACTTGTTTCCATTTGTCTGTCTTTTTTCATGAACGGTTCCGATATCGTATTTATTTCTTGGCTAGGTCTGCCAAAGAATTCCTCGTAGCCTAAGATCTCCTTAGTAGTCTTATCCCATAATTCTCGGATTCTAATAAAACTTTCAGGACTTATTCCGAAATTTTCGTCTTCTTTAAATATCTTTGTAAAAAAATATATACACCACATTTAATTTTTTTTTCGAAATTTCAATAAATATATTTTTGTATAGCAAAACGCTTTTATTTGTGATATGGGCAAGTTTGATAAGATGCAAAAAGAATCAGCAATATTATTGGTCCTGATCTGGCAGGTCAGCTCAGTCACTTACCCACCGCAGTAAGGTTGTCTCCCTGTGCCATTTTTATAAATAGTTTCATGGTAATTGTTCGGATGATCTCTTCGCTGTGGTACCTAGACTGGCGCTGAGATCCCATCAATTTACAGTTGAGCTGGCTAGCGTAAATTCTATATTAACAGTTTCTTTTCTCGCACTTCTCAATCGTGGAACTCCCTACCGATTTCATGTTTTCCAGCCAACTTTGATCTGCAAAAGTTAAATGTAATGTCAATCGTTATCTACTGTCCTCCCGATTACTCTTTTCTCTGCCTACTCATTAATGTTTCTTTTCCTAATTCTTCCACGCCCAGTAACCCCTTGCGTCTTAGTGGCTTTACTGCCATCCATGGGGTGATACTGATTAAAAACAAAACGTCCTCAAAGAATATAAATGATAAATCTCTTTCGGGTGAAACAGGACCTACGATGAATCGTAAAATATAAAATGCAGTAAAACTAATACATGTTTTATTTGAAAATATTCTAATTGCTTTGATAGATAAAATATATTACAGGCACTATTGTCTTAAGAAATTCTTTTTCGTTAAATAATGAATTTTTAATTGAATCATTTTCATTATTTTTTTAAAAATTTCATTTGGAATAATTCATTAACTTTGAAATTTGCGAAAGTTCTGCTTTAATTTGCAGCGGCCAAGTGACATTGCTATTAAATTTATTATTAAATTAAATTTGCACAAATCGAAATAATAAAATGAATGTAAATATGTTAAAGAAAGAAAGGAAGTGTAAACCGAGCCTACATCTACCTTTTTTGTCTCTTGTTTAATGGTAATATTAATGGTAAGTGTAATGGTAATATTAATGGTAAGGGTTATGCTAATATCAATGGTAAGGGTAATGGTAATATTAATGGTAACAGTAATTGTAATATTAATGGTAAGGGTTATGCTAATATCAATGGTAAGGGTAATGGTAATATTAATGGTAACAGTAATTGTAATATTAATGGTAAGGGTTATGCTAATATCAATGGTAAGGGTAATGGCAATATTAATGGTAAGGGTTATGTTAATATAAATGATAAGGGTAATGGTAATATTAATGGTAAGTGTTATGTTAATTTTAATGGAAAGGGTTATAGTAATATTAATGGTAAGTGTAATGGCAATATTAATGGTAAGGGTTATGTTAATATAAATGATAAGGGTAATGGTAATATTAATGGTAAGGGTATGTTCATTTTAATGGTAAGGGTAATGGTAATATTATTATATCATTATGTCCTGTGAGTATCAGATTTTCCAAGCCCTCTTTCCACGTTATGTGCTCTAGAAATTTAAACTGTCTCCTTCTGATGTTAAGTATACGTATCGTTTTTGTTTCCGTTTTCTCTAAAACTTCGTCATTACTCACATGTTCGCTCCATGGTATTCTCAGCATCCTACTGCAGGACTACATTTCACTTGGTTCAAGTCTGTTCACCAACTGCATTCACTGCCATGTAGGAAGGTTGAGATTACATAACAGTTTTGTACTTTTTCCTGTTTCTTAATACTTTACTTAAATTTTGGAAAGCATCTTTCGCTTTTCCAATGCACCTCGGATTTCGGTGTCGCACTTTTCGTTCGCTGTTAAAACACATCCCTGATATTTAAATTGTTGTACTTGTTTGATTTTGGTTATCTGCACTTTGTAATTTGCACGTCGGAGTGTTTCTTTTGTTAACAAGTTTTGTATTCCATCTTCTTGCAATTAAGGTTTAGTCCTTTTTTCTTGATTCCTTCACTAGCTTCTGTGTCTGCTATCAACACAATATCATTCGCATATCTTATGTTGTCCGCCAATCCTGGTAGCATTTCTAATTCTGTCAGAATCACATGGATGTATATGTTGAATAAATCCGATGAGAAGATAAATCTTTATTCACGATTCTCGGAACATTCGCCGTTAATATTTTTGACGTAGGAAAACTCGCCTCAAGAATTTTCGCCTTAGGAAACTTTGCCGTATAGAATTTTTGCCATAAGACAATTTCGCCTCATTTTTATTTTAATAGGCGAAGTAGCTTGTTATCAAGTATATCTGGCTCACCTCTATTGCTAATTCGATCTAAACATTTTAATAAGCGAAGTTATACTAACATGCACCCAAATCTGTGGAAATTAATTGCGTATTTAAAAAAGGAAGAAACATTAGGAAAAAAAGAAAAAGTGTGATTTAGATCGAGGTGATGCAGTAGAAATGAAGAAAATATATATTGATATCAATGCAAGACTTCAACGAAAAATGCTTTATTACAGTCCAATGAAAAAGAAAAACGCATTATTTACGAAGCATTGCGTGGAATTTGTACACATTTTAAATTATTTGTTCGTTAATTTGATATATTTTTAGTCTTTTATATTTTAATTAAATGTTTACTTTTTAATATCTTTTCTGATGTTTGACATAAAAAAAAGACATCCATATATACTTGATAACAAGATACGTCGCATATTAAATTGAACATTACTCCAAAAGGGACGTTCTAGATAAGAGTATCGAAAAAAAATATGATGATTTGTTTTGGAGGATATGATGAATTTGTCTTACGGCAAAAATCCTATACGGCGAATCTTTACACGGCGAAAATTCCCGAGACTAATTTTCCTCCGGCAAAAATGTTTACGGCGAAAGTTCCGGATACACTTATTTACACATCTTTCTATTTTTATACCTTTACTGAACCGATTTTTCGTCCGTATGCAGAAAACGAACAAAAGGAAAATAAGGAAGAATTCTAAATGTTATTTTTAAAAAATGGAGAGCCATATACACGTTGAAGTCCTTGAAAGAAAGAAAAAAGATAAGAAAAAGAATGAAAGAAATAAAAAATATAGAAAATAAATTCATTAAAAAAGACAAAAAAATAATTTAAAAAAGGGTTCTGGGAACTTTTACACTAATGTATCCTACAATTTGATTTGTTTATCTTTATAAGTAAAAAAAATGAATGTTAAGTTTTACCGCTTTTTTTTTTCTTTGTCACATCGACCCCATTCCTTTGTTTTATTGTCGGCTTTTTTCTGCATCATTTGTCTAATTTTCGTTCTTTCTTTCGTTCTTTCTTTCTTTCTTTTCCCTAATCTTTCATTTTTCTTTCTTTCTTTTCCCTAATCTTCCATTTTTCTTTCTTTCTTTCTTTCTTTTCCCTAATCTTTCATTTTTCTTTCTTCCTTTCTTTCTTTATTTCTTTCTTTCTTTCTTTCTTTTCCCTAATCTTTCATTTTTCTTTCTTTCTTTCTTTCTTTTCCCTAATCTTTCATTTTTCTTTAATTCTTTCTTTCTTTCTTTTCCCTAATCTTTCATTTTTCTTTCTTCCTTTCTTTCTTTATTTCTTTCTTTCTTTCTTTCTTTCTTCTCCCTAATCTTTCATTTTTCTTTCTTCATTTCTTTCTTTCATTCTTTCGTTCTTTCTTCATTTCTTTCTTACTTTCTTTCGTTCTTTCTTTCTTTCTTTTATTGATTGCATCTTGTTTTTCTCTTTCCTTTCTATCCTTTTCTTTACCGCTTCTTTTTCTTTCATTTTTCTTTTCTTCTGTTTTCGTTTTATTTTATATTTTCTTCTCCTTCTATCTCTCTCACCATTTCGTTTTATTTCCCCCACCTTTTTTTTTCTCCTTTATCCTTCTTTTTCCGTTCTGTCTCACCTTTCCCCTCACTACTTTTTATTTCTCTTTCTGTTCGACTTTAAATATAATTCCACCTCCCAACGACCATCCAGCTTTTCTCATTATCCCGTCATTTTACCCTATTCTAGTATTCTTTGTATTCTCTTATTCTTTGTATTCTCTTATTCAAGCATTCCCTTCGTTTATACCGCCCTTTTGCCCTCTATTACACCAAACTGACCTCACATTCACACCTGCTTCAAAAATATTGTTGCTTTCTTCTCACCTGTTTGTCTCCTCTTCAATTTAATGACCTCGTAGGAGACATTTCAATTGAAACAGAACAATCCAACTCAGAACAGACGGAAAACAGTCACCGAATGAACAAAAAACATTTAATTATACGAAAAACACTTGCGGGTATCGCTAAATGGACAGAATATAATCTATATTAGATTAAAAAACAACTTGACTGAACTGTTACGCAATATATGGCAGGGATTGCTGGACAATATCATTACAGATGGAGAAGAAACTTGAGGCAACAGAAATGTGGTTCTACAGCAGGACACTGAGAATGCCATAGACTGAACAAGTGAGCATTGACAAAGTTTTAGAGAAAAAGGAAACAAAAAGAACATTTACACGTAACATTAGAAAAGGACAGTTAAAATTTCTCGGACACATTATGAGAAAAGAGGGCTTGGAAATTTTAACACTCAGTGCATAGTGAGAACAAGATGTACAAAGGAAGACAGTGCATAATCCATCTAATGAGCTCATGCAAGGGATTGGCAGAACAGGTATTAGGAGTTCTAGCAAAAGGACAAACTTTACTAACGGCTACAAAAGACAGGAAGTTGTGGTGAGCCATGATCACCCATATACTGAAGGGACA
>OZ010590.1:4672043-4679543 GCA_963932145.1 Acanthosepion lycidas | reverse complement strand
GAAAAGGAAAAGAAGAAAGAAAAAGCTTACACTCAATTAAGAAAATAAAAAAAAACGTAAGGAAACGTGCAAATTTTCTATGAAACGGAAAACGACAGTAATATTAAAAAATTGAGAGACATGCAAGAGGTACTAAGAAATTAAAAGGAAAAAAGACTAAAAAATTACGCTATTGTACGAAGACATTTATTGGACTTGACTGTGTCAGATATTTATTTTTATTGTTTTTAGCTTTTTCTTATTATTTTGTTTATTATTATTATTATTATTATTATTATTATTATTATTATTATTATTCCTTCACCCCCTCTAAACGGGTAAGACGGATCATATGCGATACAGATAATGATGACAAGATGAACAAACGAACGAACCAATAAGATAACAGGCATTTCTTTAAGAGTGTCATGGCGGCCACTGCATTGTCGTGAGTGCTCGGCGGCTGGCTGTCGAATTTATTTCAGATTGGTGATTGAAAATCCAGTCGCTTGATATTTAGAAAAAAAAAAGCAAGAAGACGAAACAGGCTGGTAATTGGCCCTGTGATTGTAATGAAGTCTGAGAGTTTGAATACCTTGCAAAGAATTAGAATTCATAGGATAATCATACAGCTATTCAATTACGACGGCATCAAACCTTTTCTCTGACAGGTTTCCTGTCTTTTCGAAATCTCGACAGGCAGACGGAAAGACAACCGGACAAATATGAAGAAAGTGAGATAAATCCGTGTGTAAGAACAAATTGAGATCAGTAGCAATAATCCGTTGGGCAATAGCGACATTTGTAACATAGAAAATATTTAAAAGAAAAGGGTTAAATTCAAAACTTTTTTATTATTTAAAATATATTAATACATAGATTAATTTCTCAAACTAAAATGACAAAAATAATAATTAAATTATAAAAAATCTAACAAAAATAAAAACATTTACTAGTTTTTGTTTATTAGATATTTAAATTATATCAGGTAGTATCCTCCATAATTTACCTTGATTTACATTTAACTTGAATTATGTTAATGAGATTTCTTCAATTAAAACATTTCAATTCTGTGCATAAATACTTGTTGCAAAAATATTATATATTTAAGATTTGCCTTGATAAAGTCAATCACGTAGGCTATGTTACGTTCCCTTTTTGTCTTTATTCATAGATAGATAGATAGATAGATAGATAGATAGATAGATAGATAGATAGATAGATAGATAGATAGATAATGTACAGAGAGATAGATATAAACCGACTGAGATAGATAGATAGATAGATAGATAATGTACAGAGAGATAGATATAAACCGACTGAGATAGATAGATAGATTACCAGACATATGAACAGGCAGATAGATAGATAGATAGATAGATAGATAGATCAAGAGATGTATAGGAATAGACAGATATTTATAATAATATAATAATAATAATAAAATAATAATTTATATATATATATATATATATATATATATGTGTGTGTGTGTGTGTGTGTGTGTGTGTGTGTGTGTGTGTGAAGAAATATAGTTTTAAGGTGTTCTATATTTATGGGATAAAGTGCTCAATATCAGAGACAGAGCGTATGTAAATATAAATATAAAAAGTGAACATTGAAGTCAACACTCAGAGGCGACAGGCTGTTTCATGCTAGATTCATTTTGGACAGATATCTGGGTACGATACATTTTACAGAGGTGTTTTCTATTTTGCTATGTGGATACGCACATAGATAGATAGATAGATAGATAGATCATTAAAATTGATAGATACGCACGGATGTAAGTATAGAGAACAATATATAAGATAGCACAAGCAATATATATATATATATATATATATATATATATATATATATATATCAGAACTGGCTAATAAAGACTAAAAGGTAACGGAGCTTCTTTTGTGTCTTAAGAGATAATGAAAGAAATACCTGTTTATTTCCTCGCATTTAATTTTATTCTCTACATTTTTCTACGCCTCCTTTTATGACCATCTCATTGGGTATTCCTTTCAACACTGCCATTTGCGATTGATGAAATTAAAGCAGCTAGCCACAAAAGCATCTCATCAAATGATAAAAGTCCATTCAAACAGTTGCCCTCTCGTTGCTGAGAGAACACAACGACAGTCTTAAATTACAGTAACTTTCATTCGCCTTGAATCAGTAAATTATCTCAAAAATCAATTCTGAAACAATAAAAAATACCTCTTTATTTCTTTTCTTTCTTTCTTCCAGCAAAAAGCAGCTCTTAAAGGGAATAACCTACGTCGTAAAAATTAGCCAATCAAATTATCTCCCGATAAAATCCCATGAACCATCAGCAAAATTAATACGTCCCAATAATAAAAATTGGAGGGAAAAGTTAGCGTTTTGTTCTTAGTGTTATAAATGGTTGCTTGCTGAATTACTGTTGGGCCTCAACATGATAGCTGGTCTTTCTCGGCTGGGAAATCAAGTCACGACCTTAATCTACGACATTTGAAAGAATGAGTTTTTAATAGACATCCCAGGTACGGAAACTTTGACGAAGAAAATTTTTTTAAAAAAGCTAAAAAAAAAAGAAGCCCAAAACGCAGTCAGATTAAACAGAAAATTAAACATTGTTGAGATATATGGAGTGTCTTAATCCTCACTAGACCGCCTTGTATGATTTCAAACTCGTTTAAACGGGCTTGACAGAGATGAGATCCACTTTACATACACTATTTTCTTTTTTTTTAATCAATTTCACTCCATGTAAGGCAATAAAGTCACCGAGGTTCAAGGGGTTACTGGCTGTAGAAAAATTAGAAACATTGCTAATGAGCAAGAAGAAAAGAAATGTAATCAGGATGACAGTAGAGGGTGATTGATATTGCATATTAATTTTTGAAGATTTAAGTTGGCTGGAAAGCATGAAGCCGGAAGGGATTTCCATATTAGAAAAGTGCAAAAAAAGAAACTGCTAGCTTAGAATTTACGATTTCCATCTAGCAAACTCGACTGATTATGTTATTTGGTAAAATGCTTTATTTGTGATTCTGTAGCGAAAGTCTGTTAGATCTCATGAAGGATTGTCTTCTTTACCACCCAAAACATGCATTCGTTTGAAGACATTTTTAATCATTAATCTGAGGAAACGGTTATATATAGCTGATAATTTATAAGTTTCTGAACGAAGGGAATGCCATACATGATATCTATATGAGAATTTCTTATGAGACTATCTATATGAGAATTTCTTATGAGACTATTTAAGAACACAAATCAAGTTCTTAGGTTAATATTTTGGTTTTGTATCATCTTGTAATCTTTGAGAACGCTACTCCTCTGGCACTCTATCACGTGTTCAATTTCCTTCTATTCTTTACCCTAGAACACAAACCATCAATTAAAGTTACACCACTACTAACCATGGGTATATCATACCCGATTTTGAAAATATCAAAAAAATAAATTAAATATAAATCTTTATTTGAAATATTTTACATGCAGGTACTTCAAACTTTGTACTTTGAGTTGACATTAATAGGAACTGAAAAACATATTATTTAGGTAAGTAAATCAGGTACTGAAAATTGTAATTAAAAATAGGAAAATTCGCGCTGGTTACTATATACCCATGGTTAGTGTTCTAGGGTTAACTAAAATTTCTAGCGTCCTGGGTACGAAGATAAACTACATACGGCAGCAAGGCCTCTTATCCAGAGTTTTTGAGGAGCGGGAAACCAGTTCTTAATTGCTGGTGTTTCCTGATCCACCATGACCCTCAGTGGCAGCATCTGTTAGGGTCCAATATGTGGGAAAATATTTAACCCCCAAAGTGCAGTCAAAATGTATAAAAATAGGTTTTAATACCAGCAATACATTTTTGTACAAAATATTACCAGCAATAAACTTTTGAAGAAAAAATTATTACCAGGAATATATTAACAGCAATACTTATTTGGAAAAAATATCACCAGAAATAATTTTGAAAAAATTTTACCTGCAATCAAAATCTTGTCGGCATTAAATAACCCATTATGGTTGACATGCCAGAAAACAAATCAAGCCAAACTAAACTAAAATTTCTATAAAAAATGAAACCGAAGAATTTGAAATGTATATAATTTATTAATCATTCATCCTGAATTTTTATGGTTAATTCGAAAACATCCAAAGAAGAATCTGCAATGTAAGCAGTCCTGACCTGACATCTTAGCTTCAGTCACTTTCCCACTGCCTTGACGTAGCTTCTCTCTGTCTTTTCTATAAATAGTTTCATGGCAATTGTTCTAATGAGCCCTCCTTCTTCTTACCTCGACGGTATGAAGTTAAGCGTACTACTTGATTGGCAACTAAGTCCCATTGGCTTCCTGTTGAACAGGTTAGATGCAACCGTAAATTCTATTCCAATAGTTTCTTTACTTGCATTTCTCACCGGTGAAACTCTCTTCCGATTTCTTGTGTTCCTAGCACCAAATTTTAATGCAACATAAATCGCTATCTTTTGTCTTCCTGAATGCTGCTTTTTATTGTCCTTTCATCTAACTAAAATTTTCTCATTCCCTTCTAATCCTAATCACACCTTGCATCTTAATGTCATTATCTCCTTGCTTGGAGATGATAGGATTTAAAAAAAAATGATTCAGGGTATGTGCTGTCATTACGTCAATTCCAGTTCATAGTTTCTTTTTTGGAAAGATTTATCTGAAGTCCTACTTCTTGGAACACTTGTAAAAAAAATTCTTTATGATTATTCGTCTACCGCTATGAGCACCTGTGTCATCAGCATCATTATTGTCCAAACGAGTCTTAAAATGATACTATATCATCTGAAAAGGAGAAATTATAGAAATAAGTAACTAAAAATGTAGTACTGCTGCAATATCTGGGCTGGAGTTGTCCAATCTTCACGTTCCAGTCTTGATAGGGTTCAAAACCGTCTATGTCGTCTTGTTGTTGACAAATTATTTTCCACCCTACAACTCCTTTCCCACAGACGAAAAGTTGTAAGCCTCTCACTACTCTATCGCTATTTCCATGGAAAATGTTCAGACGAGCTACATTCCATACTTCCATGCATTCTAACCTTAACAGCTAAAACCCGTACACTGAGGTGCATTGCCCTGATGCCATTTGTATTCCATTAGTAAGGAGTAAGTTACATTCGAACAGCTTCTTCTCACGAAATGCTACTTTTAGAAACCAAGAAGATACTTTTTGCCGCCACTACAGACTTACTCTGTTTAAGTCTAGAATTGGCCAAAATCTTAACTATATATCCTTCTAGACTGTACCTATTACACCTATCACTCAGACAACAAAGTAACACTCTACCTCGAGTGGCTATTAAGCCTTGGATTGGGTAAACATTAGTAAAAAATAATATGAAGTAGTGATTTATTTAAGCTGAAGCAATATACAGGTGATAGCAGTCAGACCTATGTTCATACTTAGATAGGTGGCTAAGAACGGTTTCTTTGATATACATAGGTGTATATAAGTGCCTGCATATGGCAGCATGTGCTTCTACGCGACATATAATCCCAGCGGAGGAGGTTTTAACTACAAAGATGCATTACACAAACGAGAAAACAGACATGATAAATATGCCGTGTGGCTCATAAATTCTGGAACGGTGTCACCAGTGATATGTCCCTCGGCTAAAAATGTACCGGGGTTGGAGAGGGTTGGAGAATGGACAAGTTCAACATCATGCAATTCTCTTTGGAATTGTTTGCATCGGTCTAGTGAGGATCGTATCGTTGTCCTAGCCATGACTACACCATCCTCACTTTTTATATCGTCAAGGGACTGGCATCTCAGATATGGCGGCGGTGGTGGTGGCGGTGGTGGTGGAGAGAGCATTTTTATGGTACCATTGTCAATTCGTTAAAAATGTTTGAAGTATGTTTGGATCAGTTTACTATTTTGGGATTTTTTCTACCTGCTCAAACTATAAGGCATATATATATATATATATATATATATATATATATATATATATATATATATATATATATATATATATATATATATATATATATATATGTGTGTGTGTGTGAGTGTGTGTGTATGTGTCTGTATGTGTGTGTGTGTGTGTGTGTGTGTCTGTATGTGTGTGTGATTAAAGATGACAGACAAGATACTGCGATTAAGCTTTTTTATTTAATTTTTCTTGTGTTCGAACAAGTTGTTTCTGTTCTGGACACAGAGTACGTCTTTGGTAAGACGAGTTTTTTTTTTCTGAATGTAGTAGTGTTACTTTCCTTGTTGGCTGCCGGGTCATGTAATTTGATAATTGTGTATTCAGACAGCAACTCTTCATTTATACATGTTTCATTAAAGACAAGAGACAAGGTACTACAGTTAAGCTTTTTATTTAAATTTTCTTGTGTTCAAACAAGTGTTTTCTTTTCTGAACACAGAATGTGTAGAAACTGTTCCAATATTCTATAATTCCGAGCGCTTTCGGCTATATATCAAAGATGATTTTATTTTTACTTTTTCACTGGATGTATGGGTTGTGTGTATGTACTAAAGTTATAAAGATATTTTATTTTCAGAACACAGTCAGCACAGTGTGGCCGTGTTGGTAGTTAATATTATTGACTGTTGGCTTTTGCATTTTTTTATTATTAAAGCTTCCAAGTGATGTGATTTCTTTTACATGATACCATTATTTGTTTGTGATTCTGTAGCGCCAGACCGCATTTTTTTTAAAAAAAAAGGTAGTCTTTGTCAAGACCCTCAAACTGATTTAACCATTAATTTTAGAAAGCGGTTGTATCTCAGTTTTTTAACGATGAAATGGGAATTTTCAAGGGTAATCTATCGTTGCGAAACTTACAAGAAGCTTATTGAATCATTAATTAAGAATTATAATTCATCATGAAAAAATAAATAGAAAAACCGTGAAAATTTTGTAGGTATTGCTAGCGAATGGCTAGCAACTCTTATCCGAGGATGCCGTCTCTTGCTCAAGCACATTTGTGTTAGTTCAATAACTATACAGCCCAACTGTGGTTTATACCGCAACTATGCTGAGCGGACCTTATCTACAGTTTCTGGGAGAGAGCATGATCAACAATCTCAATAAAGCTAGCACGATCAAAGCCTCAATCACGAGGTGCCTCACGCTAAGATCGACTCATCCAGATCGATAACATCAAGAAGTCACCTAGTGAGAGGTCACCCGGGCCTCATTGTCACAAAACGAACATTCTAACCACTTGGCCTCCGTACTGATATTAGATGCATTTTCTATTAGGTTGGTGCAAAAATAATATCGTTTTTGACGTTAAAAAATACGTCAAAAAACGATATTATTTTTGCACCAACCTAATATTAACTATTTTTATGAATCGGTTATACTCATTCATATATATATATATATATATATATATATATATATATATATATATATATATATACATATATAAAGAGAGTATAAAGAGAGAGAGAGCGAGAGATAATATTAGTGTAAATATACACATACATATGCAAAATATATAAATATATATACATACATGCATACACATACATATA
>OZ010590.1:4609543-4659543 GCA_963932145.1 Acanthosepion lycidas | reverse complement strand
TGCCAGATCAGGATCAATAACACTGCAGATTCTTCGTTAGATTTTATAAAAAACATTCTCTAAATATAGAGCAGGTGAATCAGATGATATGTGTCAGAAATATTTAAAAAATCGTCGAATGATTGACTTATAAATATTTAAGAGAGATTCTTAAGAGAAAAATTGTCTACCATGACACATTGAACAAAGATTCTTAGAAGCAGACTTAGCAATTGATCTAATATAATCTTTCCACTTCATGTCAGCGGAGAAGGCTGGACCGTGAAGGTGTAAGAAACCCCTAATCTGGAGGTTAGCATCCTTTTGGGAAGTCTGCTCGTCGAAGTAACGGTTTTTAAGTAGAAGACATTAAAAAGGAACTTTCTTCTTACCAAGGGAATGCGAAGGGAAACGAATTGATTTTCTCCCAGTGTACGTAACAATGGTGGGTCTTCGATGAAAAGGTCTGAACTGGTGAAACTAAGCTCGTCAGAATATTTTCCAAGGATCTAGTGATAGATTACAGAGAGGCTGGCGTCTGTAGGGAAAAGTTATTGTAGGTTGGAAAACAGTGAATCACTCGTGAAAAAAGACAGATCACTCTATAACTTCTATAAAACTTTGCTCTAAAACCTCGTAGGTTAGAAACATTGGCTCGGCTCTCACTTCCAAGTGGTGATGTGCCGGATGCCAACCTTAAATATCAACATTTGGTTTCCTAACTGTTAGACAGGTCGGAATGCAACATGACACGGTCAGGATTTAGTATAATTAATTAGAATGTAACGCACTATTAACAGAAAGTGAATTATTGTATTTATCTAAAAATGAATGGACTCTGTTGGTCCATTTCTATGCAAATTGCTGGTCAAGCTTGAGGCGCTGATTGGTGACAATCAACCAATCAGCTAAAGACATATGGCATTTCCTTTTATTTGTTTAAACTTTCTTCTTTTCCAAGTAAGATCTTTTGAAAATGTCATGACTGTCAATCTACACTTGAAAATCACTATTTGAAATCTTCGCTTTGACGTCATCCTGAATAAATCACATTTTGACCGGGGGTAAAAAAAAACAATAACTTAGAATTTTGTGATTTAACAATCGTTGCGTAGAGTACATATTCATGACGGTTCAGAATAATTTAAAAGAACTATTGGGTTGGTGCATATTTATCAGGCGTTTTTAAACAATATTTATTATGAAAAAAGAAACATAATAATTCAATAATAACATTTTTAAATGATTATTCCAGAGCGTATGATTATCGACACGTATTTTTATAACCTGAAACTAAAATAATATTTTTATTAAAAAAATTAAAGAAAACAGCAAGTTTTATTAACAAATAACTCGTCTACAAAAACGCTTGATAATTATGCACCAAATCCAATAATTATGTGCGTATTAATGACGAGATCAAAAAAAAAAGTTTGACGGATTTTACTGATGATGGAGTGAACTGTAACAAATGGTGGTTTCATTTTACATCCTTACGTCACAGATACTGACAAACCCAGCCTTTAAATTTAGATTTTTGGTACCCGAGGTTTCAAAATTTTACACCTACCTCATCTCAGTATCTGTCTAATTTTTGAGATAAAGTATTATGTACACTATTTACATTATTCGGAATATTGTCTTCATCTTTGTCGCCATATTTATTACAACGTTTCGGCCTTTCAGGTGGTTGGAATGTCGAACTGAACCCTTTATTTCACTCACTGGGGTAGACTGTTCTAGTTCCACGTGCTGTGTTTAACGGATGTCAGTTACAGTGTAACCCGGATATAAGATACCCTGATATAAGAGAAACCCTGATATAAGATAATTTTTCTCTGGTTCAAAATTAGAGCCTGTGTCAATGTATAAATAGACCAAACCCGCATATAAGAGAAACCCGGATATAAGAGACTTCTTCTCCGGTTCCGAGAACTTTCTTATATCCGGGTTACACTGTATTAGTTATCTCCTGTTAGTAAGAATTGTATAACTAAATTATTATTATCTTTAAAAAAAAAAAGAAATTCTTACAACATAAAAATATTTTCAGGCTTTAATCAGCAAAAGGTTGATAAACCGCAGAAAAACAAATCAATCAATCACTTAATAAAGTGTGGCAGTTAATTTATTTTGCACACTGTGGGCGGCCACAATCTTAACAACAGAAGATACACAGATGACACAGTTGCTGATGGCAGACACGAAAAAGAAATTACAAAACCTCCTACAGAATGTCGAGAAGGAGATCAAGAAGAAGGGATTAACGATAAACTACAAGAAGGACAGAATGCATGGTTATCAGTAAAAAGATGAGCCCAAAATGCGATTTACAGGTCGAGAACACTAAAATCAAGCACGTGTAGAAATTTAAATATATGTGAAGTGTTCTGACAGAGGATGGTGAGCGCGTCACACATTCCAAAAGCTAAGCAGAGTATTACGAGACAAGAGGATTTCGTTGGTAACAACGAAAAGAGTACTGCACTGCTACGAGTTATCTGTCCTTCTTTACGGCAACGATTGTTGGATGCTATTCTCAAAGATGAAGAAGACACTCGAGGCAACAGAGGTATGGTTCTACAGAAGGATGCTAAGAATATCATGGACCGAGCGTGTGAGCAACGATGAGGTTTTGGAGAGGATGTAAACAAGGAGGAAGCTTATACTTAACATCAGGAAGAGGAAGATGAAATTTCAGAGACACGTAATGAAAAAGAAGGGCTTGGAGAATATGATACTTACAGGGCGAAAGAGAGAAAAGGGAAAATAATGCGTGACATACCTAACGGGTTTAAGCAAGTGGATGGCCTAGGGGGAAGTAGCAAAGGCACAAAACTTATTGGGAGCTAAAAGGGATAGGGAGAAGTGGAGAGCCATCGCCTACGTCATTAAGGGACACGGAAGATAAAAAAATCTGGATTAATAATTTTGCTCCAACTTATTTTTGATAGGTCGACATTTCGCTGAAATATAATAGCGACTCCGGGAGTTGGCTAGTCGAACTGACGCGTAGTAGTCCTACTGCCAACTGCATCTGCTTCAAATCAACGTAATTCATACTTGACATCGGTTAGACCGAAATAAAATAATATCCATTTGTTTTAATTTACTGTATTTTATCGTTTAGCTTTACGTTTATACTCTAAAATATTGACTTAAATAGATTTCATAGATTTTGCTGAAAATATGCATATGAATGTTACAAAGAGAGAAAAAAAAGATTCCAGTCTGGTAAGGCCAAAAATAAATACTTCTAACCGCACGACTCGGTCGAACAAATTCCCAGTTCAACTTTTAAAAATAATCTTTAAAAGGTTCAAATGATTTTAGTTCTCTTTTAGAATGAATAACTTTTTGTTTCAATGTTATAGCTTTAAATCTCAACGTTCTTTTAATCATTTTATCCCAAACAAGACAATAAAGCCACTAAGACGCAAGAGGTTAGTGAGTGTTAGAGAATATGAGAAAAATTACTAAGAAGAGAGGACAATAAAAGAACAAGTATTAGGAAGACAGAAGATAACGATTGGCACTGCATTTAAATTTTTGAAGTTGATTGGGAAGCAAGAATACAGAAGAGAGTTCCACAAGAGAGGATATTGATAGAAGATACTCTTAGCATAGAACCTACGGTTATATCTAGCAATTTCAAGCACAATATGATGAGACCTTCCCGTTAATTTAATACAGCGTTAAAATTTGTCTATATTTCTGAGATGAGGTATTATGTACATTATTTACATTACTCGGACTATTGTCGTCATCTTTGTCGCCATAATTATTAAAACATTTCGGCCGTTGTACGGTCAAGGACACATGGCACAGTGGATACAGTCGTTGGTTAGATCCAGTGACAGGACCCAAAGTTTGTGAGTTCAATACCCGGTTAAGGCAGTGGAGAACTTTCAGAGGGAAATTAACAGGAGATAACTCATAACAACATCCATTAAAACATGACGCGTGGAAGTAAAACAGTTTACCCCAGTGAGCGAAACAAAGGGTTCAGTTCGACATTCCAACCACCTGAAGAAGGCCGGAGCGTACAGCGACCGAAACGTCGTAATAAATATGGCGACAAAGATAAGGACAATAGTCCGAATAATGTAAATAAAGCGCTAAAATTTATGAATTCTATGTACCATACCGAAATTGAATTGATTTTTCTGGTTATTATAAAGTTACATGAAGTAAAAATATATGTATATATAAAAAAGAACAGATTGAAAAAAATTTGCTCGAGCAAAATGTTTTAATAGTGCGTAAGAGAGAGAGTCGCTGTGATTTGGGAGAACAAGAAATAGGAGATTAATGACTGCAACAATTGTTTTTTTTTATGTCGCCGCTTATACAAAAAGATAAGAGAGGAAATTAACAGAGAGACGGAGAGAGAGAGAGAGAAGTCCCTACGCTAACGTTTAGATTTATTCACATTAAAAAAAAAACAATAGAAAATTTGCCTTAGATCTACGCTAAGTTATCAGATCTTTAATAAGGCGAGCAAGCACACCGTCACCATGTCTGAATCTCCATCATTTCTGACTCTGACTTACCATATCTTTATCATCTTATATATATACATATATATATATATATATATATATATATATATATATATATATATATATATATATATATGTGTGTGTGTATATACATTTATATATATATATATATATATATATATATATATATATATATATATATATATATATATTCCATATTTCTGAGATGAGGTATTATTTACACTATTTACATTATTCGGACCATTGTCCTCATCTTTGTCGCCATATTTATTACAACGTTTCGGCCGTTGTGAGTTCAATAGCTGGTTAAGGAAATGGAGAACTTTCAGAAGGAAAATTAAAAGGAGATAACTCATAACTGGAACTAGATCAGTCTACCCCAGTGAGCGAAATAAAGGATTCAGTTCGACATTCCAACCACCTGAAGAAGGCCGGTGCGTACAACTGCCGAAACTTTGTATTAAATATGGCGACAAAGATGAGGAGAATATGTGTGTGTGTGAAAAGTGTGTGTATATAAATATAAATAAATATATATATATGTATAATTATTTATATATTATATGCGCGGTACTTATTAGAAAGCGCTCAATATCAGAGATAGAGCTAACATATATGGTTGGATAGATGTGAGCTTGTGACCCTGACGATCGCTAAAGCGTGAAACCCAGGCTCACAAGCTCACATCTATCCAACCAGATATATATATATATATATATATATATATATATATATATATATATATATATATATATATATTATGTTTTATTTGAAAAATATGTACATCGCTACACAAATACTATCATGTTTCGGAACTGAAAATTGTTTCAATTCATCAGGCGATGTTTGCTAACTTATGAGGAAAAACATTTACTTCTGAAAACAGAAAACAATACGTTAGTCTATTTTCGATTGACAAAAAAAGGATAAGAGATAAGTTTTTAAAGTTTTATTGCTATGTCTAGAATAACCAATCAAAAAACAGGTCATTTCTAAAGCAGAAAAGTGAGATAATATAGGTAGGTGTGTTATTCAATCCTGTCTGGATAAATTGACATTTATTTAGAAGGTGTCACTATTTGCCAACATCCGGTTATCTATCCAATTAAGATATATTGAATTATACAAAGAGATATACTTAATAACAGGTTCATTTTAAAGAAGTTCATTATTTTTTTATTAATATTTTTTCTATACTAGAGAACTGTCTTAAAGGGGCTTTTAGCATAATAAAATCATTTTTATACATAAATATTATTTTGTACTCAAAATACAATACTTATTATGTTTAATGAACGATAAATCATGGCAGTATTACATTTAAAATCAAGGAATTAAATAAGTATTATATATTAATAAAATAATGGATTTTAAGTTTAATTTTTATAATTAAGTTTACAATTTTAGTTTCAGTATTGAAACATAGAAATTTCTGTGTCGCGATGGAATTATATCTTTAAAAAATAAAATTATGAACATTATACTCTACTGTTTCTATTGATCATTGTTTTTTGTTTTGTTTTTTAAATAAAAATAATTGCTAAGAACACCGGATTATAAATCTTACTATTCTTTCTTATTATTTTAATATATGGTCATATTATGTATATTTATTTTTATTTTTATCTTAAATTTCTTAATTTATTTCTCTTAAATTCACGGGTTAATTTCTTTTGTTATTGAACTAATTAAGAAAGACACCGTAGTTTTGTTTATTTCTTTTATTTTCCCAAGTACTTTCAATCTCATCCAAGTTCATCTTCAGGGTTGAATTTTTAAGCCAAAAGATGTAAATGCGCATGAAACGCGCTCTTTTATAATTATAAACAGATATAAACGCGCCCCCTTATAGTTAATTAAAAAATTAACTGTTATCTAAGGGAGATCATTTATATTTGTAAATATTTTTAAAGAATTAAAATTTAATTGTAATACATAGATTTTTTAACGACAAATTCTATTAACAATATTTTAAAGTAAACATTATACAATGCCTACAAAATACTATCACTTCATTGCATGCTGATTTAAGAGGGTATTTTGCTCTATGTGGCATTGAACATTTTTGCAAAAAAATAAATTCTAAAGAACGGTAGATTTTTAATCTGTCTCTTCTTTTCATTTTATTCGGATATATATATATATGCAAATGTGTGTGTGTGTATATATATATATATATATATATATATATATATATATATATGTGTGTGTGTGTGGGGGGGATAAACCTCTGATCTGAATTTTCTACTTTTTGGTAGGGGATAAAGTGGGCAGTGGTAAAATAACCTCGTAGCTTCTGACAAGATTATTTAAATCCGCCTCCCACAGACGGAGAGCCTATCTTACCCGAACGTCGCCATAGCGACTTCAATCATGGAATCTGCTACCTCCTGCATTGAATCTGCTATGGGATTTGAGCCAGTGTCAGAACTGCGTTGTCTACAATGCGGTAGCGATGTTTATCATGTATTCTCGGTACACATGACATGGTAGATCGAAGGATGTCAAATACTATTACAATTTAAAAAAAGCTCCGTCCGAATTCAAGAATTCACATCGTTTTCCTATGAGCCGTTTTTTCGCACAGACTCCCGAGGAGACAGTGTACAAATGCTATAGGTGTTGACATATCCATGCCAGCAATGTACAATGTTGGCTAATTAATAAATTCAAATTCTGCATTGTCATGCGTTTTGGCACCTCAGAGTATGCTTGTGACCGTACGTACATGTTTGTAACAGAGTTTTATGTGGTTTGCGCATTTGCGTGTAAGTTTACTCACTGTAGTTGAAATACTCATCGAGATTAGCAAGGGTTACATGGTTTAGTAACACGAAACTGGAGTTCCCAGTGAGGATCGATGTCACGACGATAATAACTGGTGATGCGTTCAGGGTAATCACTTATACCGCCATCGACTGTTACCTGCAGCCTTTCACCCTAGCAGCTTAAAGAAAACAAAGCCATTAAATTAACATGTTTTAAAACTGCGTCTTCGTTGGTTTTCGTGACTGACCCTATCTCCGGACATGGCGTACACATACTCCGATGAGTTTTCATATTCAAGCAGCTCGTTGTGATGTCAGAAGGACAGGTTGTACATCTTTCCTGCTGTGAGTTCAAGACTCAAGAAGATTTAAATAAGACAAAAAAGGTCTTTCTTTCCGCGTGACGAGGTCTCGCATGGCGATAACCATTTAGCGATATACCGGTTCAATATTTCTGCCGTTTTTACACTTATTCCGATTATCTTTTCTTTCAGTGTTTTTCATTCCTTCACCTTGTCCCTAGGGCTTTTAACGCCTGGAAAACATAATAAAACACAAAAATAAGATAACAAAAAGAAAAAATCGTTAAAATGTAACAAGATAAAAACAACGAAAGATACTATCTTCATATATATATATATATATATATATATATATATATATATATATATATGAAAGATTTCGGATAGAGTGTATCTGTAAATCTGTAAAAGGTCATTATGAATAAAGACAAAAGGAAAATTTAGCTGGATTTTATTTTGTGATAAATATTTAAATGCAAGAGCAAAAATGTTATGAATTTTTCAAAAGTTCTCTTATACCAACAATTAAAATAAAGCAATAACATTTTTGTTTTTGTCTATAAATATTTTTCACAAAATAAAGTTCATACATTAGACTTAATAAAGTGCCCCAGAAGACGAAACGCGTCGGTTAAGAATAGTTTTTCCTCTTGTCTTTTTATTCATTTTCTTCCTTGACAGATACACTCTATCTGAATATAATTTATATATATATATATATATATATATATATATATATATATATATATATATATATATATACACACACACACACATATATATATATATATATGTATATATATATATATATATATATATATATATATATATATATATATATATATATCAGATAAGCAGATATATTAATAATTATAAATGCATATATATATATATATATATATATATAGAGAGAGAGAGAGAGAGAGAGAGGAGTGGAAGGAAGAAAGAGAGAGAGAACTGACTGTACATATGTGCGAAATGAGTATTTATAGACACAATAACTAACATTTCCTGTGCATCGATCCCATTTTTCGAGTTAGATAATATATAAATTACATTGGTCACACATTCAGCACTCTCGTAGGTTAACATGTCATTTGTCAAAATTTAGTGCAATTAGATCAGCATATAACAACAAATAGGTAAAATAATATTGTAATTTTAGTAGCTAACATCTGAAAATTATATAGGATACAGTGAAAGGAAAAACTCAAAATTCGGGGGTGGAGGGTTTTGTAATACAAGAGAAACAACCAAAATTAAATGATATCATTCTCAATAGGGGGTCGTATATTGGAGTGTGTATAAAAAGTGACCTGAAGAAACCGAGACCAATAGACATTGGGCGAAACGCGTCGTTTATATCTTTTCCATTTTGTCTCATCATCCCCATTACTGTATGTATATATATATATATATATATATGTGTGTGTGTGTGTGTGTGTGTGTGCGCGTGCGTTTGTGTGTGCGTGCGTTTGTGTGTGTGTGTGTGTGTGTGTGTGTGAATCCACTCTGCATAGTGATTGGCATATATATATATATATATATATATATATATATATATATATATATAAACCTATTTCCAGACCATTTATTACTACTCCTTTCGGGGGTTCGTTACATATGAGGGCAATAGAGAAAGAATGAAACTGGCACTTCCCAATTTTTGTTTTTAGAGCCCAGGCTTTCGCTTATATATATATATATATATATATATATATATATATATATATAATGGACTCTCTCGTCGGTTTCGACGTATGAGGTTATGAAATTTTGTGCGATAATCTTAAGTGGCATTTAAGACTCGCTAGTGTTTTACAAAGGAGGCCACATACGGAGCAAGTGTGAGATGAGATCACTGTTAGATTGGCTGACTTTTTAGATCTTGCTCTCGCTTTTTGAAGATGATTCAGACAAGCAGATTGAAAATAGTTGAGTCCACTAAAACACGTTGATCTCCATTCTCCCCGCTCCAAAGCTAAGCGCTCAAAGGTGTTATGTGGTATATTGACTGCTGACAAGTTGCTTTTCAGCCTGTCTTTGTAACTTAGTCATGAGCGTCCTACAATCCTGTATCCCTGATCAAACTGGCTGTACATTAGGATCTTGGGTATCCTGTCATCAGACATTCTCAAGACATGACCAGTCCACCATAACTGAGACTGTATGTGAAAAGTCTCGATCCTCCAATATTGCACCTGTTAAACATATATATATATATATATATATATATATATATATATATATATATATATAATTTCTTACTACTGATATAATATCAGACATGTCCATTTTGTTTAATCATGCATGCCCATTTTGGGGCTTCATCTAGAGAATGACCTTAATGTCTACCAGCTTAAACATAGAAGGCCCTACAAGGGGAAATCGAACCTTTATTCCCTTTCTATGTTCTTTCTCAGAGCTCAATATTTTGACAATATTTAGTCACTGATGTGCCCAGAAAATTATGCAAGAAGACCAAACCGAAACGATTTACGAGCTGAGAATCCTATTACTAGTTTTTGACAGAGATTTGTCAGTTGAATGGCTTACAGAAATGTTTCTTTTTGTATTGCTTGTCCTAAAATTAAATGAAATGAAGAACAAAATAGTTTTTGATCAGTTTTTATGTTTGCATTCATGTGTGCGTTTTAAAACAGGTTTGATATTTCTTGTTGTGTTGACCAGCACTGTTTTCCATTTGATTGACCTGCACTAGTTTTTCTATACCCAGCCGTCCAAAATGAACGCCAGCCACGAAATACGGCCCAAGTCCGCCAGGACCAGATCGAGTCGGAGCTTGACCACGCCTTAACTGCCAACAGTGCGACCGTGTCCGCTACGCATCCGGCCTTCAGTCCGGGGGCCAACCACCGCTTCATGGCTAGCCTCATGTCGGCTGAAACGTGTGCCAAGCTGGAACCAGAAGATGGAGGTCAGTCTAAACAAATCAACCTCACACACACACACACACAAATACACACTCAGACACATACTCATAATCATTAAAATGTGCACACACGCATACTTACGAAAACGCACAGTAAAACACGCACACTTGTAAAAGCACATATATGCACACACATAGTCACATGTATACGCTCAGTCGCATAGACTGGCGCATAACATACAGCAATACACATGTGATCAAAGTCATGCGAGCAAACCTAGGTACTAATGCTAATAAGCACAATTCCGGCAAGTAAAAATATGAACACACGTATACTCAGATCTATTGACTAGAAGCTGGAAAACCTCATGTATAAACATGCACACAAATGAAACACATACATTCATGCAAACACACTTGACAACTCATATATTCACAACTCCTCTGCTAGTTACATACATGCATACACAATCACTGGTAGATGCGTACACACGAAAAATACGCACACAAACACATATTTAAAATACACATTCGTATTTAATAAAGAGAATGCTTGTTGAATGAGATAGATACATGTTTCCCTAATGTTGTCTATGGTTCATTTTTTAAGATTTGACAAAGCTAGGATTTAAAAAATTTGGCGCTACATAATCTTTAAAATTCATTTTTACGTATTCGGCATAGGTTCACCCACAAACTAAGCTTCAGGATAAACAAGCTAAACTTTAAATAGATTTGGCGGTAACTTAATGCGTGAATACTACTACTACTGCTACGGCTTCTACTACAACTGCCACGTTCTATAACAGACTCCTAAGAGGAGGCTTCCTCGATCACTATAGTCTTAACCCGTTCATGTCTATGGTTAATCGTTATCTTCTTCACATATCCGCATAAACTGTGCCTCTTATTCTGTAGCTCTCTACCTCGAGTGATTCTTGGGATTTGTACAGATTGAACATCGTTTTAAATGAAATAAAATTAAATGTATCCCACCTATTTTACGGCAAGTGAAGTCACGTGATAATTACAGAGTTACAGATTTTTTTTTATTGCTCCTACATTTGTTGGAGATTTTAGTTTACTATAATAATAATAATAATAGTTGTAATAAGTTATGAATAAATTTTTAACACGATGTGTAAGCACATATTGCACTTCGATAGACCATGGATTTGCGCCGCCAAAATTATGCCTTGGCTGCTGAGGCCAGTGAAGCATCTGTTATGGCTGTACAAGCCGACACAGGAGTGAAGGTCTCCATTGAAAAAATGCACGTGAGGATGGACCCCCACCTGAATGTCACTGTGTTTGTTTACTTGCCTTAGAGGGACACTTAACACCAGCGTCTCAACACTGTTGCTAGAATTTGCTAGAAGATCTAACAAATACGCTTCATTTAAATTAAACGATACTTCGCCTTCGTAGATTGTTCCATATTCCTTGGTCTTGAAATTCGAAAAGATTTCTAGGGTTTGATGGTTAATACACCGTTATACATTATTCCATTGTACAATTGGCACTACGGCTTGAAATAATCTTTTTTTTTTTTTTTTTCAATATTTTTCCCATATCATTACTATAGATTAAGCACGGTACATCAAAAATATGAAATAATTTTCAATTAAATTTTATAAAAGTTAATAGGGGGTCCAGTTTCATATGAAAATTCCTTGTAAATTGATCCCCCACTGTAAACTAAAACAAAATAACACAACCAAAAGACAGAGGGGAGTCACGTATCGGCAGTTAGAATGTATTTAAAGTCGAGATGTCAGGTCAAGACAGATAAGGATTTTGAAAACGTTAACAGTGTACGGAGAGGGCATCCTCTCGAAATCCTGTTCCACAAAGCATCCGCTCTTGGAAAGAAAATGTTCGAATCGAACTTCCTTCTTATCAATGGAATATGAATGGAATAATTTGCACATGTCTACATGACAAAGCGGGTCTTAGCTGTAAAGGTCTGAACTGGTTGGAATAAGGCAGTGGTTTAGTGAGGCGCGCCTCATGGCTGCGACGGAAGAGGATAGCAAAGATTTAGAAACAGTTTAAAAATATTCATATGCCAAAAACTAAATATGATTTCTAAATTTAAAAAATATTATGGATTAGTTGTAATGGCATGCATGACTCCCAGTATAAACGGTTATAAATAATTATTGATCGATTTTAGCATTGCATTATTTCTGCATTATATTAACTAATATAGTAACTAGGGTCTGCAAATTGGAGGAGAGAGTTATCAATGTTAATGGTCTGACTTTATCTCCCTTTAACCCTTTCTCTGTTTTATTTTATTTATTTTTAAATGTACTTTTTATCACATAAAATTTGGTTAGGTTTGGTCTGCTTTGTTTTACGGCAAATCAACCTCAATGGGTTGTTTAATGTCGACAAGATTTTTATTGCTGGTAATATTTTTTTTCAAAACTGTATTGCTGGTAATATCTTTTCTTTCAAAAATCTATTTCTAGTAATATTTTTTCCTTCAAAAAATCTATTTCTGGTAATATGTTTCTCTTCAAAAATCTATTGCTGGTAATATTTTAAAAAAATGTACAGCTGATAATATTTTAAAAAATGTATAGCTCGTAATATTTTTTCAAAAATGTATAGTTCGTAATATTTTTTTTCAAAATAAATGTGCAGCTGGTAATATTTTTAAAAAATGTATTGTTGTTAATAATCTCTTTCTTCAAAAATCCACTGCTGATAAAAATTCTTTACACAGTATTTCTGGTATTAAAAACTACTTTTACACTTTTATAGTGTTTTGACCCCAGTTTGGGTGTTAACTATTTGCCCTTAGCTGGGACCGTAACAGATGCTACCACTCAGAATCAGGGTAGACCTGGGGACACTAGCAATTAAGAGGTGGTTCCACGCTCCTTAGAACCTCCTAAACAGAGGCCTTGTTGTCAGATGTAGTTTATCGTAATACCCAGGACGCTATAAAAATTTGGAGAGGGGCGAAAAAATTTTCATTCCGAAAATGCGAACCGAAGGAAAAAATAGTTAGGAACCACTGGGTTACATAAATACATTCTTGCATATTTACGCGCAAATATTACTGTCTGAACTACTGAATTTTCCATCGCCGCTAACAAGCTCATTTCAACTGAAAGTATGACTGGCTGCTTAGTCAATTAATTAGATGAATATTCCTTTTTTAAAGAAACATCTGATATTCCTTTTATCATATGAATCACAGATTATAATATCTGTTTTACAATATTTGCCAAACCTTATTTGATCGAGTGTGCCTTTGCGCAACACATAAATCTGTATAAATCTATATAATAGTATAATTATAATAACACATACACGCACACACACAGACACACACACACACACACACACACACATATATATATATATATATATATATATATATATATATATATATATATATATATACAAGTGAACATTGAAGTCAACACTTAGCGGCGACTGGCTGTTTCATGATAGACGCATCGTCGTGGCCTGACTATTGCGTCTAGCATGAAACAGCCTGTCGCCTTTAAATGATTTCAATGTTCACTTTTATATTTACACACGTTCTATCTCTGATATTGAGCACTTTATCCCATGAATGTAGCACACCTTAAGACTATATTTCTTTATATATATATATATGTGTGTGTATATACTTTCGACATTGTGTCAGTGACAAAGTGGTTGTATCTTGTTTCCTTGGAATCAGTTTTTCCAACTCTTCTGTCAACGATTCGTGTATTTTCGCATTTTCTCGGAATCACTTTTTTTTCCCTTGTTTAAACTATTCTCTTATACCAGCGATCTCTTTCATATCATTTTCTATCTCTACCTCATTATGCTTTTTATTTTGCATTTTCTCTCCGAGTTTAACAATTCTGTTTTGATTGTTTCGATTTCATTTTTTGCTGCTGTTTATTTTCCGTATATTTATTCATAAATTCTTGTTTCTTTTGACGATTCATTAATTTGCTGAAGAATTGAACACTCCATGTTTCACTGCACATGCGTCACTTGCGCACATGTTTACGCATGCGCCATTTCTCTATTCTTTTAAATGGACAATCAAAATTCTCAGACGTTTTTAATGCTTTCATTTTGTAACTATACAAGATTAAAAAGAATTATTTTTTTGAATATCCCGTATAGATGCAGCGGCGTCAGTTACTTTAGTGATATGAATAGACTAAATTTTAGAATATAGTCATTTACTGGCTATCTTGGAGATTCGTACTCGCAAAAAACAGTGTCAAAAGGACGTTTCGTCTCTTGACACCATTCTTATGTTAACTACCTTTACTCCTCAACAATGTTTAATGCTTTAGAAAGCGATGATTAGAATTGTTTATTTAGAAGAATGATTTTAAAAAATAATAGAATTCTATTAAAACTAATACAATGCAATAGTTATTATTCACCAATTTATAAAGAAATAAATATGAAAAGAATTTTTTATTCATAAATTTATAAACGTTTACTAAATTATAAAAAAATATGTGAACAAACTAAAATAAACTCATTATTTAATATTTTATAAAGTTTGAATCGAGTGGCAATTAACAGATTCTTCGCCAACAATTCAATAAAAGCATAATAAATGTAGTGCGTGAATAAACAGTTTAATAATGTTTATTTATTGTTACTCTTAGTTCTCAAGAACAAAAAAATGCATAAATGAACTTTTATCATATGTTTCAGTTTTATTAAAATTCTAATCATTTTTAAAACAATAGACATTTCCTAGGGATGAAGGTAGTTAAAAAAAATACCGGCGTCAAGGGAAAAACTGTCATTTTGACAGTCTGTTTCCTTTAATTATTTATTTATTTATTTATTTTTTATTTTGCGGACACGAAGGTTCAAGATTGCCTATTTATTTTATTTTTTTTTAACCCTGTTATTTGACCGAGAGCGAAGATGCAACACTATTATCGAATTGACACCGTTGCCCTAGACCTCCCAGCCTGAGGGGGGCTATACAACACTTAAACGAAAATAATTTTACTATAATATATTACCCATCTAACTTAATAATATTTTATCATGAACATTATTGTCACTTCACTCAGTTTAAAAACGTAACTCAAAAATACCTTTTGCACTTTATTTATAAAATAAAACAGGTTATTTATTCACTAGAATTGAAGTCATTACAAGAAAGAAAAAGTAACTTGACTCCAGAAAATGCGAATTATATTTTATCAATTAGATAAAAATAACAAATCCTACAGTACTGGTCAGAATTCTAACAAGCCGAACCTACTTGGGTTGGTTTGCACCCGTTGGGCCTGTTATGTGATGTTTGTCTTCATACATGGCTCTGAATGCTGTACAATATCCTTAAAGATGAAGAAGAGACTTAAAGCAACTGAAATGTGGTTCTACAAAAGGATGCTGGGAATACCAGGAAACGAATATATGAGCAACGACAAAGTTCTAGAGAAAATGAAAACCAAAAGGAAAATAATACTTAATATCAGGACAGCAGAAATTTCTAGGACACATCACGAAGAAAGAAATCTTGGAAAATCTGATACTCAAAGGACAGAATTGAAGGCAAGATGGGTAGAGGAAAAGAACGCATAACATACTTGACTAAATGAAGGGCGAAACAAATAAATCTGAAGGGAATTGTCTGTCGCTGATAGAGTCCGTTGATGCAGCGTTGGGGTCCTGACTGAAGAATTGCCGCTAAACCACGAGACTCCAGAGAGAACAAGCAACATCTGAAACTTTATAAGTTAAAGCCGCCTACAAGTAGGGCAATTGATTTTGAAGCTTGATGTCCAAATTCTCCTTCCTCTCCTTCTCCTTCCTCTCCTTCTCGTTCTCTCTCTCTCTCTCTCTCTCTCTCTCTCTCTCTCTCTCTCTCTTAATGAGTCTTTACTGTTTTCTATCGGTTTCTCACTACAATACGTTCTTTACGATTATTTATGGCACTTGTTCCCCCATTTTCTCAAGTAGGTTAATTGTTGCCTTCCTCAGCTTCCCTTGCCTTTATGTATCTTCTGAGTGTTAAACTTACCAAGCCTTCTTTCCTGAGTATGTGTTCAAAATATTTTATCCATCTTTTTCTGATTGTTAGCACCGTCTTCATTCATCACATGACCTGTATATATTATCCCCATCTTCATTGCCATATTCACAACGTTTCGACCTCTATATCTCTTAGATGAGGTATTATGGTTATTTGCATTATTTATATTATTCGGACTGTTATCCTCATCTTCGTTGCCATATTCACAACGTTTCACCTGTTGAGAGCTCCGGCATTCTGGATCGTGTGTCCTCAAGGACACATGACTCAGTGGATAATGACATTGGTCAGATCCAGTGACTAGATCCAAAGAGTTATGAGTTCAGTACCACAGCAGTAGTGAACCAAAACTTGGAGAGTTTAGTTGAAAGGAAATAACTGAGACATCCGTAAGAGGCATGGCATGTGGAGCTAGAACAATCTAACCCGGTGGACGAAATAAAGGCGTCGTTTCGAAAGACAAATCATCTGAAGAAGGCCGGAGCGTACAATGACCGAAACGTTATGAATATGGCAATAACGATGAGGATAACAGTCTATATATAATGTAAATAATGCAAGTAATCATAATACCTCATCTAAGAGATATAGAGGCCGAAACGTTGTGAATATGACAATGAAGATGAGGATAACAGTCTGTATATAATATAAATAATGCAAGTAATCATAATACCTCATCTCAGAGATATAGAGGCCGAAACGTTGTGAATATGACAATGAAGATGAGGATAACAGTCTGTATATAATATAAATAATGCAAGTAATCATAATACCTCATCTCAGAGATATAGAGGCCGAAACGTTGTGAATATGACAATGAAGATGAGGATAACAGTCTGTATACAATATAAATAATGCAAGTAATCATAATACCACATCTCAAAGACATAGGCAGACATCTTTTTCTGATTGTTATCTTTGTAGATAAATCCAGATGTCTGTGCAAAAACGTATAGTCACTAAGACAATATCTGTAGTAATAATAATATACACACACATATATATATATATATATATATATATATATATATATATATATATATATATATATCGTATTTGGGCACTAATCCCTCTTTTATACATGTTTCATTAAAGACGACTGATGAGACACTGTGTTTAACTACGAACACGTCCAAAATGTGCAGACCGTGTTTGGAAAATAATTGTAATAATTTTAGAAAATAACATTCCTATCACTCCAGACATACATATAGAGAAGTCTAGACATTCAGTTAAAAAATTTAAATACAAAAAAACATCGTTGAAAATGGATAATAAAACATTTGGAAAATACTTACACATTCTATGTTTAGAAAAGAAATCACTTATATTTATGCAAGACAAATTGAATAAAATTTTTATATCGCATTAAGTTGTCAGTCTTCTTTAACTCTCCATCTCCCAAGAAAACTAACTTCCATGAAATACAATTTGAATCCAATGGACTCTTCTATTTTATCTTTTTTTAATGTTTTCATACATTTTGCATTTTTTGATGATATTATGTATTGTATAATGATGGATGGACGAAGAAATAATTTTAATCCAAATTTATTCACTGAAACAAAAAATTGCAATACATCTTTGCATTTAGTTTAAAATTATAAACTTAATTCAAATTGCATTTCTTTAAAAAAAATTATAATTTATCGCTACATTTTGTACATAATTATTTCAAATGGTTCTGACATTCATGTTTTTGGTAAATATGACGGACAGTTTGAATTTGTTATCCATTTTAGGACCACAGGATGTACATCTTTTTTTTCTTTCTCTCATTAAATGGTACCTGGGCAGTCTATTACTCACTAGAGTTTATAGTTGTATCAATGACAACAAGACCCGAATTCCTTCAGCATTTCTCCATTTTTGGATTATTTCCAGAAGATTTAGTTTCATGAAGAATATAAATGATGAAAGAGCTGAATCACAAGATCTTGTTGCAAAACGAAAAGATCCAGGCTTTTGACGGATGGAATTCTTCCTTGTTCCTTTTCAATTGGTTTAGAAGACCAAATTTCAGACTTATTCTTCGAATAATATTTGTCATTCATCTTTGAAGAATCATTTCTATTCATCTTTATTGTCTTCATTCATGTCATCTTCCGATTCTGAATAAAATAATGATGACTTTATCATTTTCATTATCATCTTCAGAAAAAGAAATAACACCTATTTGGAATAAAATATATTTTCTATTTAATTAAGAATTGCAACCAAATTTCTAATCTTGGTAACACACGCGCGCACACACACACATATACATATATATATATATATATATATATATATATATATATATATATATATATATATATATATATATATATACAAGCTCTAATCATTGCATTGCATTTGATCTATCACAGTGTTTAATTCGAACAGTAATCACCTAGTCTGTATTTTGGCGCGTGCTTCCTGTCCAGTTGGACGTGTCACCGAAAGCTAAAGGAAGCAAACTAATTTATTGCATTTCCTTGGTTTTCTTTAGATTCTAAGTCAGCTGGTACACTATGTACATACGGATGTGAAATTAAAAGTTCTCATTTCTTAAATATCTGAACGAAGAGCGGAGTTTCAATTCCAGTTGGGTTCGTTAGATTCATTCAAGCGCAAATACCCTTGAGAAAGGTAGGAATCCGTCTATTCGTCCCCTGCCTGTGGGATAATTAGGAAGATTTGTATGTCTAAATCAGAATTGCCTAAAAAACAAATTCTTACAGTGTAAAAATAGAGAATCGACTGTAGTCGGGATCATCGAGTCAATCCAAACGATCTTTTTCCTTAGTTGCACAGCATGTGCTTCACCACGGCTACATACACTTTTGAATTCAGAGTTTCCTTCTTCTAGATCGGTTGCTATCCAAGGCTATAGAACCGAAGTGAATAGTCGGGATCATTGAGTAAATGCGAACAATACTTTCCTGAGCTGCATATTATGTGCTTTGCCAGGGCTACGTACAGTTTTTGAATTCAGAGTTTTCCTTCTCTTGGACCGGTTGCCATCCAAGGCTATAGAACTCAAATGAATAGTCGGGATCATCGAGTCAATGTGAACGATCCTGCAGAGTATGTGCTTCGCCATGGCTACATACAGTTTTTGAATTCAGAGTTTTCCTTCTCCTACCAACAAAAATCAACAGTAAATTTTCTATAGTAAAATTACTAACAAAACATTTTATGATCTACAAAATATATATCTAAAAAGTATCCCTTTACTGTGAAAGTACAAAATCCTGTACAAAATATCTGTAGATGAAAGAATAAAGCATAAAAGTTGATATGCCGCCAAACAAAATCAACCACTCAAGACCGGTTGCCACCCAAGTCTGGTGGGGAAGAAGTGTTGGAATCCTACCTTTCCAAAAGATATTAGCTCGTGAGTAAATGAAGTCGACAGCATTTCGATCTCGGCTTTCTGATTTCTTGCAATCCATTACTCTAGCGTGACTACCGGCATTTAAATAATCTGCAAAATAATTGATAAACCGTAGAAATGTTTGGTGTTTTCACAACAGTGATTAGCAAAAAGGGGAAAAATTGACAGATCAGAACTCTTCATCGTTACCCTGTCGGGCGGCTGTCAGAGGTTGACTAAAAGAGTAACAACTTTTAGCTACACTGCCTGCACAGTTCAGACAGTCATGTGTGAGTGATTTACCCAAGTGCTCACTCGCCTATTCTCTTCCCTGTCAAACAGTTACAGCGTGCTAGTAAACAGATATTATTTATCAAAAATTGTGGCGATGCAAAATAGCGCAGGGAAAAGTGGATACATGCCTTTTTTGTTTTGTTTTTGCTAATATTATACATTTATCTTTAAAGTATCAAATTGAATTTTTGTTCCAGAAAAATCTTTCAAATATGAATATAGATTTTTTTTTTCTAAACATTGCTTTCAGTATAAGGATGTGTTTTATACCACGACGCTTCTTGTATTTCAAAAACTATGCTTTATACATAAATACATATATATATATATATATATATATATATATATATATATATATATATGTGCGTGCGTGTGTGTGTGTGTGTGTGTGTGTGCGCGCGCACGCGCGATATCAACGTGTATGAATAAATGCGCGTGAGTCCGGGATTTGAGAGCATTTTTCGTAAATACTTGCACTTCACGCTCAAATTCCTGCAAATTCTATGAAACCATTTTGATTCTTCTTCTGTTTGGTAATATAAGATTCATCGCGAATAGAAAAAAAATATTAAAGAAAGAAGGAGAAACATGTTCCGTTAAAAGAAATCTATGACAGCGATCCAATCGTCTCCATCGTTGCATCACAACCAACTCTCGGAGAGATGGAAGCGGTTTGAAGCAGCGAACTGGAGACCAAATAATTCCAGGAGCAACAAGCGTGAAATGTGTTGATATAGACGATCTCATGCCGACATTGAACGGAATAAATGGACGATGTTGCTGCAGTTGGTGCTGTCAAAGTTAGAATGGCGCGAAAATGAGAAAGTCATATTGCGAAGCATAGACGGAGAAACTTATCATATAAGCGTATAAGAAAGCAGAATCATTTTGTCTTTTCTCCTTCTGGATATGTTTGTCTAAGTATATCACAGGGTTTGGTTGGTGGGTGGGGGGCTCGAGAAAAGAAAAGTTTTAAATAGCAATTGATAGATTGGGACCCGTCATCGTTATCCTATCGGGAGGCTGTCAGAGGTTGACTAAAAGAGTAACAGCTTTTAGCTGCTACTGTTTGCACAGTTCACACAATTATGGGAGAGTGATTCACACAAGTGCTCAATCGCCTATTCTCTTCTCCGTCAAACAGTTCCGGTATGCCTGCTAATAGATATTATCTGTGAAAACATGCGACGATCCATGACTTTTCAATGGGTATTAAGATAAATTGAACAGAAATCAAACGTCGAGCCTCTGTTTTCTTTTACCATGAGATAAACAATATATAACAGGCCAGGTAGACGCATATATATATATATATATATATATATATATATATAGATAGATAGATAGATAGATAGATAGATAGATAGGGAGAGATTATAGTTGTTTTAACGAGAGAAAAGAATATATTCTAAAGAGAAAAGAGGGGCCGTAAACGTTTTGGGTTATAATGTCGATTTTTTAAAAAAATAACACTTATACTTTATGGAAAATAAAGTATAATATAAAATTTGAAATATATAATATATAATGTTGTCGGCTTTTCTTTACCTCTGTATAATATATATATATATATATATATATATATATATATATATATATATATATATATATATATATATTTATCTCTGTATGATATATATATATACATATACATACATATATATATATATATATTATACAGATATATATATACATACATATACATACATACCGCGAATATAATATATAAATAATTATACACATATATATATATATTTATTTATATTTATATACACACACTTTTCACATATATATATATATATATATATATATATATATATATATATATATATATATATATATATATATGTATATATATTATACCTTATTTTTCATAAAGTAAAAGAGATATTTTTAAAAAATCAACATTATAACCAAAAACGTTTGCGGGCTTTTTTTCTCTTTATATGTCTGCTCATATATATATATATATATATATATATATATATATATATATATATATATATATATATATATATATATATATATAAGAAGACAAGAGAGGTGTCGCAAACGTTTTTGGTTGTAATGTGGATTTTTTTAGAAAAAAATATTATACTTTATTTTCCATAAAAGCATAATATTAGTATATCAAACACTTAAAATCCCATAGTAATAATTTTTATTTTATGAGAACTCTAAAAAGCACAAGCTCTTAATCTTTGAGACCTACAAATAAATCGTTTTTAAGTATTTGATATTCTTTAATTAATAATAGTCTTGCTCTGTCTTTTGACATACAACTCGCCCTAGATCTATATCGTCCTGGAAATTCCATACGAATTACCATATTGTATCATTACTATATATATATATATATATATATATATATATATATATATATATATATATATATATATATATATATATATATATATATATACAAGTATTTCATTGGTGTATACGGAATGAATTCCAATAAACAACAAGTAGTGATGTTATAACATATTTATGTTATAATTTTTTTTTAAATAAATAATTATATATGTATATATATATATATATATATATATATATATAAAATAAAAATAACACAATATATATATAAATATATACATATATATATATATATATATATATATATATATATATATATTTGTTCATATATATATATTCAAAAGGAAAAATTATTTTACCGACTTGTTTCATTTGGAGTTATTTCATTGCCCATATTTGTATACAAAAGCGAACATGTCATTGGTTTATGAAGGCTTTAAAATTCGAGAACGTTCACGAATTTCCATCAGGTGGTTGAAAGGTCAGTGAAAACATATGGAGGACACAATGTGTCATAATTCAAAATCTCACAAAAGGTAAGCAAGTAATATTCAAGAATTTTTTAATGAATACTACTTTCTCTTTTGTATGAGTGTGGCATTTTTAAATCAAAATTGTGGTTCTATTTATTTCGGTGCATTTCAGAAATTGTTATCTATAAGGTCCTTTTTATCTTCATAGTTACTTTGTTTTAATTTCTGCAGGCTTCACCAAATAATTTCCCCAGAAGGAAAATTCTTGTGAGTGCGTCTATCAAATTTTATCAAAATATACGACCACGTGAGAGAAAAAAAATTTATCAACAGAACTATTTGTATGACGTCATAGAACCGCAGTACGAATTTACGAAGTGCGTCTGCTATTCCGCGACTGTTATCGTCGCATAGGAAAATTCTATGTAAACATAACAGAATATTTTTTTTGATGGTGAATATCTTTGTTGTAATGTCCATATAACTACTCTGATGATGGAACATGAGAGCCGAAACTTAATCAATGAACAGCATAATAAAAAATACCCAAATTTTAGACAGCTTTTTTCTTTATATTCTCTTGAAACTAAAGCCACTATACGAAGCCTAGAACGGCTAATGATCAAACATAATAACCATTCGTTGTCTGTTATATTTAACAATATATATATATATATATATATATATATATATATATATATATATATATATATATATATATATATATATATATATTAATTTTTCTTTTCTGTCTGTATTTTTAGCCCCTTCTCTTAAAACAATTTTTCAGGAAAATAGTCCAGTATCTGTTTTCGCTCTTTCCAGTATCGATGGCTGTTTCCTTTCTTGTCTTTTATTTGAAATTGTGTGGCTTGACAGCATCTTGACAATATGTTATTATTGTCTGTTTGAGTTGCATGTTCGAATCGTTTGACTTGTCGTTGCTGCTGAAAATCCTCAAGTGATGGGGTTTTCTCTTATATTTGGTACAGTTTTTTATTTGTGATTTTGTAACGTCGGTTCACGAGGTTCTAAAAAGGGATTTGTTCTCGCAAGGACCTTACAAAATTCACTTCCTCGAAGAAACTTTTAAGCATCGATCTGAGAAAGCGGTTACATATAGTGGACATTTTAAATATTTCTGAATTAGTTTGAACCATTGGTACACTGAATTAGTTTGGAATCCATGGCACCCTGAATTAGTTTGGCATCAGTGGTACCCTGTATTAGTTTGGCATCCATGTTATCCTGAATTAGTTTGGCATCCATGGCACCCTAAATTAGTTTGGCATCCATGACACCATGAAACTAGTTTGGCATCCATGGCACCCTGAATTAGTTTGGCATCCATGACGCTCTGATTTAGTTTGGCATCCGTGGTACCCTGAATTAGTTTGGCATCCATATTATCCTGAATTAGTTTGGCATCCATGGCACCCTGAATTAGTTTGACATCCATGGTACCCTGAATTAGTTTGGCATCCGTGGTACCCTTTCAAACTAGGAACAGAAGGTCATTTGGAAGACAAATAAGGCAATTTCTAAATGTAACCGTAAACGAAAACTGAACTCAGATAAAATTTAACAGATCATCATCATTTCTAAGTGATGTGTATCCTTTAGAACTTGGCCGATTATGATTCTCTACAGCTTCCTCTCCATCGTGCATCTTTGACTCTTTGACTAACATCCCTCACTGTCCATGCTCTGCCATCCCTTCACACATATTCATTAAGTTACTCGCTGTTTCATTATAACCTCTTACCCGTTATACGACTTGTGCGTATGAAATTTACCAAGCCGTCTTTTCTGATGTGTTCGCAATATTTCAATTTTCTGTTTTTGATTTTAAATATGTCTTTCTAGTTTCCATTTTTCTTTAGAAATTCCTCGTTTCTTACGTGTTCTGTTCATGTTATTCACATTATCCGCCTGTAAAAACCGCCGCCTTGTGAATGGATTACTCAATTATTATTAAATGACATCAGTTAGTTTTGGCAATAAGAATCATCTGGTATGGCTATGTAAGCAAGAATGTACCTCGCTCTTTGTTTTTTGTCTTTCTCGCTCTCTTTATTACCCTTTATATATGTGTGTTTGTTTGTGTGTGTGACACAGACGAGAAGTACGAGAAATGAAACAATAAGAATAGAAGTGATCAACAGTAAAACGCTTTTAGGTTTCTGAGCACAAATCGATGTTACCCATTAATGCTTAACGGGAGGACTTCAACCTATAATTATAGTAAGTCTTTCGCTAAAGACTAAAAAGAAATTAACATTTAAATGTCGAACAAGCTCATTTTAACCCAAATTACAAATTGGATATAACAAAATCAAATAAGTGCAACAATTTAAATATTTCGAAAGCGTATTAACAGGAAGGAAAGTACGACACTGAAATTCGAAGGCTGATTGGAATAGGGAAAGATGCCTTCTAAAAGCTAAGCAACGAATTAAGAAACAGGAAAATTTCGTTATGAACAAAGAAAAGAGTACTGAACTATTACGTAATATCAGTCCTTTATGTCAATGAATGCTGAACATGTTTCCACACAGATGAAGAAGACATTTGAAGCAACAGATATGTGGATCTACAAAAGGATGCTTAGGAAACCATGGACCGACGAAATTTTTTCGAGTAAATGGAAAACAAAAAGGACACTTATATTTAACATCAGAAATAGACAATTGATATACTTAGAGCACATAATGAAGAAAGGGAGTTTGGAAAATTTGATTCTCAACAGGACAGATTAAAAGCAAGAAGGACAGAGGAAAACAACACATAACATACCTAGCGATGTTGAATAAATAGATGGCAGATTTTAGGAAAGGTAAGAAAAAAATAAAATTACAAGCTACAAAGGACAGGAAATTGTGGAGTGCCATGATCGCCAACTTATTGAAGGGACACCACACAGAAGAAGAAGCCTGTAGACTTCATAAATAAATCATAAATCCGATGAGAAACAGTATCTTTTAGATTAAGATGCTGTTTCTCATCGGATTTATTTAACTTGTACAGATAGAATGAGAAATCTTAACAGATTTTATCATTGGCGACCATCATCTTAACAACATACGATATGTTGATGATATAGTGCTGATAGCAGCCACAAAAGGAAAACTACAAAACTCCCAGAGAAGATAACAAAAGAATTGATTGATTCATTTCTTTACGGTTTGTCAACGATTTGTGGATCATTTAAAGCTGAAACTTATTTTAGATTCCAAGAATAATAATTTTTGACGACTAAATATTGCATTACCAATTTTTTGTAAATAACAATGACTTTTTCTCGATATAAGCTCTACTATTTAACCTATATCTTATAATTTTTCAAAATTTCTTAAACTTCTTCGATCAATGCGTGCTATTAAATTGGAAACTAGGTTTCACTATTTTACTGTTGAACTAGCTGAATGCAAACGCTAGTTCTATTCTAATAATTTCTTTTCTCACCCTTCCTAACTGTGGAATTCCCTTCCGATTTTTTGTTTCCTTGATAGCGACAATGTTCAAACATTTAAATTCAACGTCAATCGCCATACACTGTCACTCTGAATCCTGTTCTTTACTGTCCTTTTCTTCAAAATTCTAACTAGTATTCTCAAAATCTCTTTCACTCCCTGTAAACCCTCGCGTCCTAGTGACAATATCACCTTGGGGGGAAATGGTGTAACCAGTTAGAAACGAACCCCAATCAGAGAAACGGAGCAAAGGAAGTAACATGCTGCAAATTTATAAATGCCAGCTGTGTCATAGAAAGGTAAGTGACAGGGTCATCTCTGCAAGTCGTATTAATGCATTACTTGCAGAGATTGATAAGAATGGTAAACACGAGCGTCATAATTAAGCATATGGATTATAGAATTAAATGATAAGATGTTGGATTTATGTAGGAGAGTTGAATAGATCTATAAGGCTACCATTCATCCATGCTTAGAATATTGCTGCCACAATTGGCCCGATGCACCTGCTATTTATTTAGAGATTCTTGATAAAATCCAAAGAGGAATCTGCAATATTATTGGTCCTGACCTGGCATCTCGACTTCAGACATTTTCGCACTGCTGTAATGTCGCTGCCCTGGGCTTTTTATAAGTACTTTCATGGTAATGTTTCAAATGAACTCTTAGCCATAGTACCTAAACTTTATGAATTTAAGCGTAACACTAGACTAGCAACAAGGTCTCGTCAATTTACAGTTGAATAGCTTAGATATAACCGGAAGTTCTATGCTAACAGTTTCTTTTCTCTTACTTCTCGCTTGTGGAACTCCTTTCCGTCTCTATGCTTTCCGGCTAACTTTCATCTTCAAAAGTTTAAATGCAATGTTAATCGTGTCTATTGTACTCCTGATTACTCTTCTAATGTTCCCTCTCGTTCATAATGTTTTCTGTTTTCAAATTCTCCCCCCCCCAGTAACACATTGTGTCTTAGTGGTTGTACTATCTTGATAGAATCTGATTTTAAAAAAGATGCTGGAACAATTACGTACTCTACAGTGATAGATTATTTGCCTATTGTTTGACCTTGACCAGAAGAGTGAGTATAATTTGGTATCCAAATACTCGGGTTAATTAAATTGCATACGAACCGAGTAGTGTAATAACAGGCGACAGAAACAGTAAAAAAGAGATTTGAAAATGTAGATTTGAACAGCGTAAAAGATGCCTTTCATCAACTAAGCTAACTTTTAAGACTTAAATTCAGAGAAACAAAGAAAATGGTGCTGAACTGCTATGCAATATCTATTCTTCTAGACAGCAGTGAATGCTGGACAAATTGCTTAAAGATGAAGATACTCGAAGCAAAAGCGATATGCTTCCATGAACGGGTGCACAGAATACCTTAGACAGAACATATAAGTAATGAGGAAGTGAAACTAGAAAAGCACTTTGACTACAAATCCTGAGGAAAGACTGCTCGGAAAATTTAATACACGGGGAAAATATTGAGAGAAAGACAGCTCGAGGGAAAACGGTGAGGAACTTGTTGAATGGGTTCGTGTCATGTGATTGGACAAAGGCGCATAGTAAAGGTGGAAATATTTCTTAAAGCTACAAGCGATAGAAAGTTATGGAAATGCAATAAGTGTAAACATTCTGAATGTCATATCAATTATATTAATGTTGCGCTTTTAGAGCAGTAGCCGGGTGAAAGTAGAAGGCAAGACGGTTCTGTATAAGATACAGGTTCGATTCCTGTCGGTGGAGGCATATTTTCTATGAAAATATCTCGGACATTCAGGCCGGTAAATGTGGTTAATACTGTTTATTATAAACAGAGCATTTACTTAAATATTTGTATCTGTAAAAAGAAGGTATAAACATAAAAAAAATGTCTTAAATAATTGTTGGGCTTTGTCCATTTCATTATATATATATATATATATATACTTGTGTATTTGGGAAGCTATCCCTTTTTTATATAGGTTTTATTGAAGACGACTGACGAGATACTGTAATTATGCATTATTTCAGTATTTCTTGTGTTTGCATAAATGTAAAACTGTCTCTGAATCTTCTATATTTTTACACACTTTATGTCCAGAAAAGAAATGACTTTCACTTTTTTTATTGAATAAAAAGCTTTGTAGGAGAAACTACTGTCTAATCTGGTGTCCTTTAACATTTGACTACGAAGAACATCACACTTCAGTATGACTTTATATTCTCTTTTAAGGAAAAAACCATTTCCATATCAATATATATTTCTGTAAAGTTTTTATCTGCTCAGTATCGCACATTGAGTACCAAACGGTGATGAACAAAATGTATCTTTATTATATATATATATATATATATATATATATATATATATATATATATATATATATATATATATATATATATATATAAATATATATATTTTGAACAATAAAAAAATATTAAAAAATTAAAATCTTCAGACACACTGGGTTGTAGATTAATATTCTTTCGTTTTTTTTTATTATCATTATTTCATTTAGATTCCTCGACTAGTTTCGGCCAAAATGGCCGTCATCGGGAGCAGAAATATTAGGTTGGTGCAAAAAATAATGACGTAATAATGTCGTTTTTTAACGTATTTTTTAACGTCAAAAAACGACATTATTACATCATTATTTTTGCACCAACCTAATATTTCTGCTTGCTGGTAGCAGTAAACTACAGAAATCATATATATATATATATATATATATATATATATATATATATATAGAGAGAGAGAGAGAGAGAGAGAGGGAGTAAACTACAGAAATCAGAATATATATATATAGAGAGAGAGACAGACAGACAGAGAGACAGAGACAGACAGAGACAGACAGATAAAGAACGATAGATAGATAGAGAGAGAGAGAGAGATTAAAGCATATTTGATTGAATAATCTCGACATATTATTTCTACTTATATTTTAATCCTCTCGAATTCTTTGATACTTTATTTTCATTTTCCCAAGTACTTTCGGTCTTGTCCACGATCATCTTCAGGGGTAAATTGCTAGGACAAAATGTAATGTAATTGATGGTTGCGATTTTTTTCCTTTTTTAGTGTGTGTGTGTGGGGGGGAATACGAATGAAACGTGCTGTCTTGTAATTATTTTAAACACGCAAAAACGTGTTTTAGTAAATTCTATATGGTTCACATTGAAAATAAGATATTTAATACGACTATATAAAACGCTATCTACCTAAGTTATGTAGATGATATTCTCATCTTAGTTAAAAACATACACGAACGACGAAAATCTTCCAAAAATCCCTGTTCTTAGATTCACATATAAGCTTAACAATCATAATAAAATCCCTTTTCTTGATGTATTGATAGACACGAATAATATTACATTGACTACGTCACCATAAAAAAAAACTAACAAGCCTAAACACGTGCACTCTAAACTGTAAAAGTGAATTTCCAATTACAAAATAACTATTATACAAAATTATACAAAAATTTGCAAAATTATACAAAATTTAATAAACAGTGTAAAAGTTAACACTTACACGAAAAAGATTTTCTGAATTAAATAAACATAAAAAAAACACTCATTAATAATGATTTTTTTAATTACATTATTGATGAAGAATTAGACGAGCTCGTAGAAATATTAACATAATATTGCTATAGACATAACATATAGCAACAATATTGCAAAATGTTTATAATGGCAATGTTTTTCATGGTTTATTAAATCCAAAAGTTATAACTATGTAAATTAAAGTTACCTCCCTTATATAAAAAAACATGGAAAAAGCTTCATAGAAAGTTAATTTTAAATTAATTATAAAAATCGCAAATATCAGTTACGTTAATTTATTTTGTCTTATCAATTCTTCCCCGAAGAAGAACTGAGATTAGATTGAATGTACTTCGGAAAATAAAAATGTAAAAAAAAAAAAAAAAAAAAAAATTAATATCAACATCAACTCGACAGGGCATTCAAGAGGATTAAAATAAAAATAAATAGACATATGTTCAGATTATTCAACCAAACATACTAGAGAATGAAGATATGCTATATATATATATATATATATATCCCATTTTTCCTCTCAATTCGTTGTTGGAAGTTTTACCTGATGATCCTGAATCCTTAAAAAAGGATTTAGGTGAAATAAATTATCGTAATGGTACCTTAAAGTGGTTTGTTTTTCATTACATATTTATATATATATATATATATATATATATATATATATATATATATATAAACTAACAACAACAAAAGCAAAAAAAACATTGAAAATGGCTAGAAGTTGCCGAAAGCGCTTAGAACAATGGAAATTATGGGAAAATTTCCTTATTTCAAGAAAATGGGAAATAGTAAGTATGCTGGAGAAACTAAATAAAAATTAATTAAATCTTCTTTTTCTGCCATATTTAATGAAATATGTTTAAAAGTTATATATATATATATATATATATATATATATATATATATATATATATATATATATATATATATATATATAGGTGTGTTGTTTATACGTTATTTTTATAGATATAGAGGAAGCGGCTGATTAGAAAGATCGAATTACTGCTTTTAAACTACAAATGTCCCGTGATTTGGAGCAGATATGAGTGATCGAGAGAAATCATGCTAAATTTGTAGTTTAAAAGCTTCCTCTGCAGCTAAATGTTATAGCATGTCAGGCTATATGACGATTCCGTGTAGGATGCAGTTTCGATTCCTGTCGGAGGGTAACTATTTCCTATGAAATTTCTCAGACATTCAGGCCGGCGAATGTTGTTAATACAGTTTAATATGAACAAAGAATTTGCTTAAATATTTGTATCTATAGAAATAACGTAAAAACAATAAACTAAAATAATTGTTTGACTTGTTCCATAATGAAATAGAGTAATCCGACAATTATTTTAATATATTTATTTTGTTTGCGTTATTTTTATCATATATATATATATATATATATATATATATATATATATATATATATATATATAAGACATTTTTTATTGTTTATACTTTCTTTTTATACATTCGAATATTTAAGTAAATGCTCTGTTTCTAATAAACAAGCCAGGTCGATTTTACTGTTTTTAAACAAAAAAACTTACTAACTGAACGCTCCTCTGTGGCCCAATCGGTTAAGGCACGTCAGGCTATATGACGGTTCCGTATAGGATACATGTCGGAGGACGCATATTTTCTATGAGAATTTCTCGGATATTCAAGCCGGTAAATGTTGTTTATACAGTTTATTATAAACAGAGCATTTACTTAAATATTTGTATCTATAAAAAGAACGTATAAACATAAAAAAATGTTTTAAATAATTATCGTACTTTGTCCATTTCATACTATATATATATATATATATATATATATATATATATATATATTATAAATAAATGTATCAGTGGCGAGACAGTTTTGTTATTTCTTTTCTTTTTTAAACTATTTAAAAACTACTTTAAAGTTATGCAAGCAAAAATCTTATTACAATCTGTGAGTAACCTTTTACCTTTATTTTTCCCGGTTTCAGTTCAAGAAGAAAATATTGATGTCACCAGCGTCGATCACCAGCCGGAGCAACAGCATTCTTCGCACGGGCCACCACCCGATCACTCGGTTCAGCAAGCTACCCAGCAGCCCACCTATCCAGAGGCCGCGGCGTTGTATCCAAGCCAACAGGAAACGATCAATGAATGTTCGGCCAGACTGCTATTTATGGCTGTCAAATGGGCCAAAAATCTACCTTCCTTTGCCAATCTGCCATTCAGAGACCAGGTAGCTATGTGTTTTTGAATTCTTTCCCTTTCATAATTCCATATCACTTGTATGAGATATTAGGTTATTCGGAAAATTATGAGCAATTTTAAAATAGATCATTTGTATTCTAATCTTTTATTATAATAGTTGTAGAAAAATATATAACACATCTCTAATAATGAAAGTGTTCTCTTTGAAAATTTTATATCAATCTCTTTCAGTATTTAACTTAAAACATTAAGTACATGCTTAGCCATAATGCTTCTTAAACTGCTACCAACCTTAAGAGAGTATGCGGTGAAGGATCCACTTGTGATTGGACAGTACACCGCTTGTTATTGAAGTTGCGTAGTGTGGATACGAGTCTTGAAGGGAAAGGTGGTAGGGGAAGTCCATCTGCATTTGACAATCAACATCTGAAAACACTAGTCGAACAAAAACGTACATCAAATTGTCAGAGAAATGTTTCGGATAATGGGTGTCGATATTTTAACAATATCAGATCATCTCAAGAAAATTGACATGATGAAAAACACGGTTTTAGTTGAATTCAGCGAAAGTCAAAAAGTTTAACGTTTTGAAGTATGTTCAATGCTGCATCTGCGAAATTTGAATGATCCTTCCTTGATATTATAATGACATGCGACGAGAGATTGATACTTTATGAAAATCGTAAACAATCGATTGAATGATTGATGATTATGAAAGATCAACACTTGGCAAAACCTAAGTTACCCCAACAGAAGGTTATGGTGACTGTCTGGTTACCAGCCGTCACTGGTTAATAGATGAGGTTCAATTCTGATTCATGGCAGGAGGACATTGCAGAATCTCACCGATTTGGGATACGAGACTTTGCCACACCCACCCTATTTCTCCTGATTTCTCGCCCACTGACTACTTCCTTTTCAAGCATCGTGACCATTTTTTAAGCCAAAAGACATTACATTGCAAAGAAAATGAAGAAAATACATTCAAAGATGTATTGGTATCCAAACTTTTAGAGTTTTATCATCAAGGTATATATTAAACCTTGTAACTCGATGACATAAATGTATATAAATTCAAGGTTCTCATTTAGATTGACTTAAACATTGTTCAAATACATTAATTCAAGAATGAAAGTTGATTCTCAAATCTCACATTATTTTTCGAACAAACTAATAATTATATTTGACAAAGAATTTCTCCGCCTGTTATGTACTGGAAAATGTTGAAGAAATAAACAATGTTTTCGAAAATATTCGTTTATACGAGTAAGATGAACAGAAATTCTAGTTTTAAAAAAAGTATCTGTAAGTAACACTTCATTAGCTACATTGAGATGAAATGGATATGGGTCGTTGCTTTTTTTTACTCATTTCATCTCGAGCAAGGCAATAAAGCCACTAAGACGCAAAGGGTTACTGAGTGTTAGAGAATATGACAAAAAGGAGAGAGAAACATAAAAGGACAAAAATTAAGAGGGCAGATGATAACGAGTGATATTGCATTTAAATTTTTGAGTTTGACTGGGAAGGAAGAATCCGGAACAGAGTTCAACAAGTGAGAAGTGCGATAGATGAAACTGTCAGCATAGAACTTACAGTTACATCTAGAAATTTCGAATGTAAAATGATGAGACCTATCAGCCAATCTAGCAGTGTGCATAAATTCATAAAGGAAAGTTGATCAGAACAATTTGCCATGAAAGTATAAATTATTCTCGCTATTCTTTTTCTTTACTTGTTTCTCTCATCACTTCTCATTTTTATCGTCGTTTTTCTTCACAAACTTTCTGAATCGATACCTTTTTCATTATTACTATAGATTTACTACTAATTTTATTCCATCCTATTATTCTTGGTTTTTATCATAACACTCGGAAAGATACGATGTTCATTATTAATAATAATATGTTATTATTAGTTGTGGTTTGTTTTAATTTGGTTTGGTTTGTTTTACGGTATATCAACCTCAATGGGTTATTTAATCCTGACAAGATTTTTACAGCCGGTAATATTTTTTCAAAATATATTTCTGGTAATATTTTTTCCAAAAGTATTTCTGGTAATACATTTCAAAAATGTTTAAATTGAATTTAAAAGAAAAAGTTTTAAAATCACAAAGTTTTTGTTTTATTTTAAATTTTATTATAAATTTAAATCTTTTAAAACTACTATGTTTTTCAATTATTTTAAAATTTGAATTTTTGACTGTTCCCTCCTCCTCATGCAGACACAAATCATAATGCTGAATGTCCAAGCTCCAAATGAAGGGCTATTTTTCAATCCCTGGATAGATCCTGATTCCAAAAAGGCATAATATGTCTATGCAGAACAAGTGTGGCACTCGTTAGAGGGTTGTCAGACACAAGGACTGGACGGATAGACAATATACCATTTATTTATTTAGATTATATTCCATCATATTATTATTGCTTTTATCACAACACAGACAAAATGTAATAGAGTATTTCTCAAGCTGAGAAAATTGATTTCGAAAATTCGACTTGTACACGTTTCTGCGGTAACCTTGGTCTCTATATCACAATTGGAAATATTGTTCTCCTCTAAAATTAACTGTTTTCTTGAAATTCTAGGTCATTCTCCTCGAGGAAGCGTGGACGGAACTGTTTCTCTTATGTGCGATCCAATGGTCGTTACCGTTGGAGACCTCACCATTGTTCGTCGTGTCGGATCCTTCACAAATGGTCAACGGTAAGACGTCCACCATTGCAGATGTCCGGGTTCTGCAGGAGATTTTGGCCCGCTTCAAGGCGATTCAAGTTGATCCTGCGGAATTCGCCTGTTTGAAGGCCATTGTTCTATTTAAACCAGGTAAGTATCAAAATGTTTAGTTACATGTTTTATAGAAAAGTACAACTTATGTAAACATACAACAGGACCGTCACCCGGTTTTCCACCGACTGAACAATAATTACTCACTCCACATTGTCTCTCCCTTCTCGTCCACGATAGCAAGCATTAAAAACTGGCAAAGACTCGTTACACTGAGAAATGAGGATCAGAACCCTATTTCCAATATTGTAAAAGAGTTGTTTTATTCAAGGATTCACGTGCTTAGATTGGATGGTCAGAAGCTCAAATTGAGGTTGACTTCTGCCATGTCAATCTAACAGCTCAGCTCTTCAATCCAGCCAATTCTCTGCTCAACTCAATATCTGGGTCTGTGTCTGGCAGTACGAACGGGAAGCATAAGAACTACTCGAGAGACAGTCTCTCCCCCGTCAAGGTAGTTCCCAATAGTGACAATTAATATAGACTCTCCATGGCCGGTTTTCTTATCACTTGATATCAAAATCTCTCCTCCTCTCATTTACTTCGATCAAGTGGATGCGTCTTAGAAGATGCCACTTGAGATCGAGATAAAAATGACACTTTCTTCTCCTATGATTCTATCGAAATCATACTTATATATAGTGAGTTTACGTATGACATTTGAAATAAAAACTAGAAGACAAATGAGATTTTAAAAAGACGCTGGATGATGGGGATTTTGTAAATAATCTTTCAGTAGAAAGGTTTACATAGATTCAGAGAAATTTTTGGAAAAAACTTAAGAAATCGATGGCTTCGGAAAGGGGAAAAACTGATTTGCTCCATTGTTATCAGAACTCAGAACTTTTTTTTCTTTTTGCCATATTAAGAATATGGTTTACAACAGAACTCCCTCCCAACAAAAAATATAAAGAAGAGGAACTTTAGTTATATATACATATATATATATATATATATATATATATATATATATATACCTTCCAGAAAAGGTACTAAAGACACTCTTTACTCAATTACTATCTTGATTAATCACATAGGTCGCTACAGCAACACAATATATCAATATAATATCTAGTCAAATTTCAAATATATATATATATATATGTGTGTGTGTTAATGAAAACACAGAGAAATCTATGGAATTAAATCCAAACACAAAATATGGAGTGGGATCCTGAGTGGGGTCAATACTGACAACCACCAGCAACTCCTGCAGCCAAACCGGCCCCCAAATGTAATGCCCTGTATTCCTTTGCATATTTGTCGGTAGACAGCTGTGATGAGACCATATAGTTTTTTTATTCGATATCACCCTATCGAAAGCAGTAAAGTCACTAAGACACAAGGGATTACATTGTATGGAAAAATTAGAAACTATTTCTAATCAGAAGGAACAAAAGGCCTACTCAGGGGGCAGCAGATAGCGATTGATATCACATTGAAATTTTTGAAGATTAAAGTTGGATGAAATGCATGAAGTCAAAAGGTAGTTTACAAGCAAGAAATGCAAGAAAAGAAACTGTTAGCATAGAATTTACGGTTACATCTAACCAGCTCAACTGTGAATCGATGAGATTCCGTCGCCAGTCTAGTACTGCGCTTAAATTCAAAAATCTAGGTACCACAGCGAAGAGCGATATTTATTAGTAAATATTTACAAAATGTGGTACAAGGTCAAAATGGGGAATCGGGAAAAGGACTGTCATCATCTGTCTTAACTTTAAACTTAGCTGGTCACAAACATTGACCCAAACATACCCCAATATCCCTAACGCCAAAACAATACATTATTACTTACCTTTCTTACTACATCCACCATAATACCTCATTGTCTCTATGAAAATCCTAACTAGTCCCCAGATGTACAATTCATTGTTTGGTGGGGAGGGGAATAAAGCAACAATTTAAAAAACTAGCGAAGAGCTCATTCGAACAATCACCATGAAAGTAGAGAGGCAACCTGATTCTTCTTTGGATTTTGAAAGACAGAAAAATTGTGCTTTCTGCTGTTCGTACTGATAGCATGTATACTATATACATATATATTTATTATGATATATATTCTGCAGTATATATATATATATATATATATATATATATATATATATATATATATATATATATATATATATATGTATATATATATATATATATATAGTATCTTTCAAAAATACACACACGCATAAATAAAACTAAAGGAAACTGCAGAAGTAAATCTATGTGTGAACGACTTTGATCGCTTATTCTTTCGCCCTCATCCCCAAAGTCCTCTTTCACCGGGCGTTCTGATTGGCGCCAATCTATCAGTGGCTTTTCTTCGATCGTTCTTATGCGCATGCGTGTCACGAATTCCTGGATCTTCATCAAAAATATTCGCCGCCATTATTATTTCATTATTGGCTTGCTTTTCCACTCGACGGCTCTCACTCCTCTTCGCCGTTACACGACCCAGCCAATCAAACTCATTCGTGACCACCAGCCAGTCAACTCCCATAATCTTCTCCCAAACCCAATCCATACAGTTCTTTGGGAAATGCAAGCCTGTTTCGCTGCACCCCGTTTCTGGACAATATCTCCAGAATCGACAACACGGCAAATTCAATATTTTACCGGTGGCTAGCAGAGTGCAAAACAGGGAATGGGATTCCATTAGATATTCACGAATTTGTAATATAGATTAAATGAAATTATCATTGACAGAGAATTAATATATGGTTCGGGGGCGATTCCGTAATTAAGCCAATGGTTATCGCTTGAAGAATTCAACTCAGATCATATCAGCTCGGTTTAATTCGGATACTGACGAGAAAAGACGAGCAAAATCAAGGCATATAATTGTCTCCATAAGCACCTTAAAAAATAAATAACTTATTAACCAACAATAAGTAGAAATAAAAATTAAAACGATATATTTGAGTTGGATATCATTGATTTTATTGCTTCTGATAAGGAATCTCTCCTTTACAACTTGAGATAACATATTTCCTTGACCTAAAAGCGAAACTGAACCCCTGGTCTATCGCCAGATACTCTATAAATGCGCTAACAATGAAAATGTTAGATATAGTTTAAATTCTAACATTAAAAGATCCCAGGTTCTACTTCAGTTGCAAGATTTTCTTTTATAGCGATGTCCATTCAGGTCATAGGAGATCATGGCCTTTCATAACGTCCTATCTTTTCTCTCCCTAAGTAACTTTTGCTTCCGTGCTTCTCTTGATGTCAGTATACCCTTTGAGTGTTAAGTTCTCTAGACTCTCTTTCCTCATCATATATCCTAGAACTTTGAAATGTAGTTTTTGTATTCTCTCCGCTTAAGGACATGTCATGTTGAAACAACATTGCTTGTACGATCACCAATGTTAAGCAATGTCGTGCCTGATCAGTACATAGAGGAGTGACCGCTTAGCAATATCAAGTGCTCTAAGTTTGGGTGTGCGGGTGGTGTAATGAATAATGGTTCGAAATTGGGGTTATCGGAAAGTCAATCTCCAATTCCTGTCGTATTCGTTATATTACTTTACGCGCAAACACCCTTAGGAAAAGGCATGAATCCACCTCTTCTCCCTTCCCACCCCTCTTCCCTTCCGTCATCTATGTGTTAATTAGTAGAACTTGTATCAGTAAATCATTATTATCTCCCCAAAATACTTACACTCTAAATATATTTTCTGGCTTTAAATAACTTGCAAAAGGTTGATAAGCTGTAAAAAACAACTCAGCCAATCCTGTTTCCCTAAAGATGTCCCCGTTGTCCGTAGCATTCTTAGAATTCTCTGGTAGAACCACATCTCTGTCTCTACAAGTCTCTTTTTCATCTACGAAGTGATTGTCCAACATTGACTGATTGTATAAGAGATCGGGTCTCTTTTCGATTCATGACCGACTAGGCTAGATGATATTCCTGCAGTAGGTAGTCATTTCTTTCTCTGCCAACCAAGGCTATAGGAACCAGTCTGTCCTGCTAATTCTGGGAGGAGAAGAATTCATACCTTTCCCAAGCGTATTTGTGCGTAAGTGAATGTAATGAATCCGACTGCAATTTGAACTCGCCACTATGCATTACGCCAAATTCAAAAAATTCTAATACTCATTAATGAGATGGTCTTTTGTTCGTTTAAGAGGATTTTGAATCTAACATTACTAATGAATGTAATGAAAAGCTATAAAAACAATATGTAATAAGTATTAGCAATGAATTGTAACAGATAATGAATGACAAATAAATTCAAACAATTTTACAAGATGTACACAAGTAATTTAAAACTAGCGACATTTCATCAGTGCCAGATTTACCAAACACGTGAAAGGGTGTTTCTTCAGGAAGACTGAGAGACTTTAACTATCAGTCACCATGTAGTTTTGATCCCTATATTCACACTGTTTATGTATATAAACGCTGCCATACTAAACAAACATTCACTATTAATCTAGGAATTTTAACCATATATATATATATATATATATATATATATATATATATATATATAAAGAAACATATATATATATATATATATATATTACAAAATGTATTTTAAGGTATGCGAATGTATCTAAATATAAAAGTGGACATTGGAGTCAACGTCCAGCGGCAACCTTCAGTTTCATGATTAGTCAGAATCGTTAGGCCATCTGATCTGGCGATTGCGTATAAGCATGAAACAGTGTGTTGACATCAATGTCCACTTTTATATACATACATATATATATATATATATATATATGTGTGTGTGTGTGTGTGTGTGTGTGTGTGTGTGTGTGTGTGTGTGTGTGTGTGTGTGTGTGTGTGTATAAAAGTTTTATTAATTACTTAAACGTTATTTTAAGCGGATATTCGCATTTGAGTAGACGCTCCATTTTATTTATGAAAAAAATACACGAACTCTGAACCCGAGAGGTCAAAAAAACTTCAGATCTTTTGACGGTTTCCCTTCGAAAGGGTGGGGGCATAGGTTCCAATCATGCCGGAGAACGCATAATTTTTCTCTAAGATTAACCACAACGAATGTCCCCTAAAAATAACGTAAAAAAACCTCATACATACATATATATATATATATATATATATATATATATATATATATATATATATAGACAGAGAGAACGAGCGAGAGAGAGAAAGAAAGAAAGAAAGAAAGAAAGAAAGAAAGAAAGAAAGAAAAAGTGAGAGAAAGAAAAGGGGAAGACAAACAGTCAGATAGAGGGACAGTGAGAGAGAGAGAGAGGGAGAGAGAGAAAGAGAGAGAGAAAGAAAAGTGGAAGACTAACGGCCAGATAGAGAGACAATGAGTGAGAGAGGAAGAGAGAAGAGACAGAGACAGAGACAGAGAGAGAGACAGAGACAGAGAGAGATGTTGACAATCCTCGAAGCATAATGACAGAAAGATGATGAAAGTTCCCGGAGAAGGATAAAGAAACGAGATCCATTCATTTTTTTTTTTTCTGCCAAGCCTCAAAGCCATAAGAGTTATCTGTTTGCATCTGCTCTCTGAACTGGCGACTCAGTCAGATCGATCGATCGATCGATCGATGCAATGCTAATAAGAAATAAGGGGAGATCATCGGCGGCTAGATTGCCTGCCTTCCGTGTTTATTTCGGCCGCCTGCATTGGAGACGGGGGACTTTCTTTTCATTTGAAAGAATGTTTTTGCTAGAATAAGAGATAGTATTTAAAGGATTGACCAAATACTCACCGAACTGTGATTGATGAGTGAAAACCAACCCTCTTTCAAGGGTGGAGAAGGAAGGGAGGAAGGAATCAGATGGGTGTAAAGAAAGAAAGGGTCAAGATTGTATAAGAGAATAATTTAAAAACAAAAGAAAGAAAGAAAGAAAGAAAGAAAGAAAGAAAGAAAGAAAGAAAGAAAGAAAAAAAAGAGATTGACAAAAAGAAAGAGATATAAGAGAATGAATAAAATAACAAAAATGAACGAAAATAATGAAGGAATCCAATGGATCTGGAGAAAGCGAGAAAGAAAGAAAATAGAAAAAAAGAATTAATGAATCAAATGGATTCAAAGAAAGAAAGAAAGAAAGAAAGAAAGAAAGAAAGAAAGAAAGAAAGAAAGAAAGAAAGTGTGAAAAGCAAGAAAGAAAAAGGAAACAAATGTAAAGAAAGAAAGAAAAAGAATTAATGAATGAAATGGATGCGAAACAAGAAAGAAAGGAAGAAAGCGAAAAAAGAGAGAACGAAAGAATGAAAAGGAAATAGAGAGTGACAGTATCAGAGAAAGAAAAAAAGGAAGAAAGAATTATAAAGACAGAAAGAAAAAAAGGAAGGAAAAGGAAAATTCTCAGAAAATTCGAAGACATGTGGAATCAAAAAGAAACTGGTAGAAGAAATAAGAGAGATCTGATCAAGCAGCGAAGGCTTTACTAACCATAAATCATTAAACTGCATCAATCTCTCGCCCTAAAAATGACCGCAGAGGCGGGAGGGGTGAAGGACAGCGAAAGAACGAAAGAGAGTGAGGAAAGAGAGAGAGAGAGTGAGTGATGGATTCTCGCGCGCACGCACGTGTATGTGTGTGTGTGTCAGTGTATGTGCGCGCGCATGTTTGTGTGCGTGGTTTCTGAGTAGCTTTTATTCCCGGATGTAATCGGACAGGAAAGAGGAGCGGATAAATAATGCCCGTATAAAAACTCATTTATTCCGCTTAGCTAAGAGAGTTTATCTCTACTGCTTGATACAAGGTCTCTGTTTTTCAGGCGGCATCTTCGAGTCCCTTCTTTCAATTCTACCCAATGTATAAAACCCCATTACTCTTTCCTTCTCCATCTCTCTCTGTCTGTCTATCTGTTCCTTCTCTCTCTCTCTCTCTCTCTTTCTCTCTCTCTAACTATTTATCTATCTATCTATCTATCTCCTTTTACTTTCCCTTTCTCCCCTTTATTGCTAGGCATGTGTTTTTATCTATCGACCTCTCTCAATCATATCTATCTATCTATCTATCTATCTATCTATCTATCTATCTATCTATCTCAGTCTGTTCAGATCTATCGATCTGCCTATCTCAACCTGTTCACATATATCTATCTCAACATTTTCATTTCTGCCGGATGTATCAATCCCCATTCCTCTTTCCCTCCTTCCCCACCTGTCTCTGTCTGTCTGTCTGTCTGCCTATCTGTCTGATCTCTGTCTGTCTGTCTCTCTCTTTCTCTCTCTCTCTCTCTCTCTCTCTATCTATCTATCTATCTATCTATCTATCTCTATCTCCTTTCACTTTCCCTTTCTCGCCTTTATTGCCAGGCATGTGTTTTTATCTATCAACCTATCTCAATCATATCATATCTATCTATCTATCTATCTATCTATCTATCTATCTATCTATCTATCTATCTATCTATCTATCTCATCTAATCTAATCTTTTCATATCTATCTAACCGAATCTTTTTATATCTATCTATCTATCTATCTATCTATCTATCTATCTCAGCCTGTTCATTATCTATCTCAGTCTATTCATTATATATGTATGTATGTATGTATCTATCTATCTATCTATCTCACTGACTAAGATGAACCAAATAATTGAAAATGTGGGATAGAGAAAAAATCTATATACTTTGAAAAAATTGTATAAATGTTCAAACTGTCCTGGATAAGACATTAAACTACATCCGCGTCCTGGGTAAGACGTTAAACTACGTCCAGCAGCAAGGCCTCTGATCAGGATATTTTGAGGAGCGTGGAACCACCTTTTAATTGCTGGTGTTCCCAGGTCCACTCTGAGCCGGGGTGGTAGCACCTGTTAGGGTCCCAGCTATGGGCAAATAGTTAACCATTGCCAGCAATACTTTTTTGAAAAAACTTATTACCGGCAATATAATTTTGAAGGAAAAATATTACTAGAAACTGATTTTTGACAAAACAAAATATTACCAGCAATAAATTTTTTTATTTGTATTAAATTACCCATTGAGCTTGATATGCTGTAAAACAAAATAAACCAAACCAATCTAAAGCAAAGAATACATATTCTATTCATACGAATCTATCCTAAAAAATTTGTCGCCATTAAATAACCCATTATGGTTGATATGCCACAAAACAAAATAAACCAAACCAATCTAAACCAAAGAATACATATTCTATTCATACAAATCCATCCTAAAAATGTTGTCGGCATTAAATAACCTATTAAGGTTGATATGGCGTTAAACAAAATAAACCAAACCTAAATGTACAAATATGTAAAGCAGAAAATAAAATGAAAATTTCAAATCACCTAAGCGAATGGCTTTGATCAGAAGCAATGTCATGTTCGGAGCAATACGACACGTTGATTTTTCACCTTTTTTTTTTTTTTTTTTTTTTTTTTTAGAAAATAAACATTGCACTTGATGTAAATCTTCTGGTTGATGTCTTAAGTACTGCCATCAATGATTAGATTCACAGCTTTCACCAATAGTCAGGAAAAATCATACTTCTGGGCACAAATTATAAGACAAAAGGATTTAAATTTTCATTGTTTATTGAAAATCACAATAAAACTACTAACCTTGATTAATTATCATTCAATTAAGGCGTTTTTGATTAGTCCGTTAAAATTTTTACATACCAAAATTCGATTAATGCATACATAATACTCGATTAGCGCGGGAAAACTTTCTTCAGTTTAAAGATAGTAATTGAATATTGATTTTTTTTATAGTTACCCATTAATTAAAAATTTTCTGAAATTTAAAAATGGAAAATAGGTAACATTTTTGCTTGTCAAGTATTAAGTTATCTCAGTAATTATGGTAATGTTTAAAAAAAGTGGGTCTGCTATAAATTTTAGAATGTAAGCCAATAATAAAATACATATTTGAACAGTTAGATTTTTTTGTTTATTTTGAAGGTCTCAAAAGGAAATTTCTGATATTTTGTTTAAAAAATGGACGATTTAATTAGATACAGAAATTTACTATTATTTAAAAATATCGGAATATAAAAGCTTTATGCATTTAGTATGTAAAGATTATAAATTTAGTTTTCAGGTTAAAATACTAATGATTATGATATGTTTGAAAATTGTGAAGGGGTAATTTCTCAGTACCGTCAATTATATGAAGAACAGAAGAAAACCATATCGCAAGCTCTTCTAATTAAGTTTTATCATAAATAAATCAGATTAATAAACATCAATTATTAACATTTTTATTGTATCTTCTTATATGTACCTATATTTTAATTAACAAGTACATAAATTAGAAATTAATTTTGAATGAGATACAAAATTACATGATTTCCTATATGGTATTATGTTCGATTAATGTATTTTCGATTAGTGCGTATAGTTTAATGTGCAGATTAGTCGCACTAATCCAGGGATTTCTGTATATATAATCTCACTCTTTCTCTCTCTTTCTCTCTCTCTCTCTCTCTCTCTCTCTCTATATATATATATATATATATATATATATATATATATATATATATATATATATATATATATGCATGTTTCATTAAATAATATAGACAAGTTTTGTCTATTTATTTTAAGTAAGTTCCTTTCATATTGTCTGATAAGCTTAATAACATTATCATTGAAAGATGAAAGGAAATCACCATATTGATACATGTTTAAATCCAATCTAAGCTTTCAGCTTACATAAGCCATTATCAAGGATGGCAATTACATTTCAATATATCAGACAGTACACGGACGAAACAATAATGATCGTCTGTTTTTGTTGCATGAAAAATTTCAAAGCAACGACTAACTCGTGTATACGAAACGCTTGGGACGATAATCTCTAAGGACATTTACTTCCCTCTCTTAGATCTCATAAAAGAATATCTGTAAGAACATCGAAAAAAAAACTAACCAAAAAACATTAAATTTTCCTTTTCCTTCACATTTAATGAAACTTGTATTTGCTTCCCAAATATAAAATATACAATGCATAGATAATCGATAGATTTGGATTATCAGTTATACTCCGTAAAAACCTACTTGCCTTAAATATTTAAAAAAAAATATTACCAGCAATGAGTTTGACTCTCGACAAAAACCATTTTACAAAAATACATCAATGAAACCTGACCTACAAGCTGATTTATTACTAAGAATACATATTCTACACATATGAAACTGTCCTAAAAATCATGTCGGAATTAAATAACCCATTGATGTTGATATGCCGTAAAACAAAATCAATCAATCAATCATATAACATTTTACGTGACCAGGGCGCTAGCTCGACGTCTAAAACTCTGTATTTCTCGACAAGACTAAGAACCAATTATAGCGACTACCAAGAAGCACATTATTTTCTATCATAATAGCTGGACTACCTTACAAGGTTGAAAAAAAAACTCAAAAACTCCCCGGTTTCACACTTCTCCCAAAGGCGAAATTCGAATGCTTTTCCCTAATTTTATTTCCTGGGTCTGTAATCGCTAAGCCCCTGTCCACCATAGAGACTTGAGGTATTATGGTGACTGTAGTAAAAATACTAAGTAAGAATCTGTTATTTGGGTGTAAGTAATACTGTGGTATATTTGGGTCCGTAAATATGGCTAGCTAAGACAGATTGAAAACAAGCCTTCCCTAATTTCTCCTTTTGGCCTTGTGCCACATTTTTGTATTATAACAAAACAAATATTACTCTCCACCTACTCCTAGCTTGTGCTGTACTAAAAATGATTTTTTTTAAGGCACAAAATCATGACATGAGAGTCTCTACCTTTACTTCAGTGTCTTGTTAAAGCGACGGAGAGTCCATTGAATAATTATCAATGTGACATTGCCCTAAGAAAGAGTGTCATTGGCAACGAAGAAGGCGAGAGATGAAAACATGCGTGAATGACGTTGACGAATCTGACGTTTATCCCCAAACTCTCAGTCATCGAGGAAATCCGGTTTTGACTTTAGAATGGTTGGAATCAAAATCAAGAATAGGGAGAGAACAGAACAGAACGCGTCTTGGCAAAGGGCAGAATGATGCCCGGTCGGACAACTCTTTGGTCTATTTAAGCTGCTCCCCCCACACCCGCTACACCTTGACACCAGAAGATGACTTTTTCGTATTAAAGGCGTTTGTCTTTCGATTTTGTTTCAATCTCACAACGGAAATTAGAAACAGCCTGCCGGATGTTTAGCTATGAAGATATGAGCACGGCAGTTTCTTTTTATTTTGATTTTACTTCTTTAATCGCAATGGCGGAGCATTATTTCTAAACTATCGCTCGGTTCACACTCCTCTCAAGTTTTTTTAATAAGATTAAATTTTTATTCATTATTTCTCTTTTAATGTTTCTGGTTCCTTCTAAATTCTATTTCAACCTTATATTTTGAACATTTAATATTTATTTACTTTTTCCGCCGTCGACGTCAATAGGCGTTGACAGGTTTGCTTATCGTCCGGTTACACTCCTCCCCGGTCTTTTGAGCCGAAGTAGAGGTTTATCCCTTGTTTACGATTGGGTTTCCGTTTCTTTCAAAAGTGTTTTCCTTCTCTTTTATTTCTTTTATTTATTTTAGCTCCCCTTTCATCTTAGTGGAATTATTGTCTTCCTTCGGGTGAATTGATTGAAAAACAAAAAACTGTTCAGCTTTCTTTCCAAACATTATAAACAGTAAGTTTTTTCTGATAAAAAAAAATGATAATAAGCCTCCTTTATCTTTTAAATCAGAAATTGGTAACAAATTATTGTAAAGTTTAAAACTCTATTTCAACGCGTTGAATTCCCCCGTTTGTAATATCTAATGATTACCAACGGAGAAGAAAATTATAGTAAATTTATTAATACCACGCCTCCCCCTCTTTAATATTGTGGCCGAAAGGTTTAACGCTCGTTGGATTTAGGAATGCGTTCCCCTGCCCAGGAGGACACAGGTTCGAATCCTACAGGAGAGTACAAATATATCTTTAATAAGATTTCTTGAATATTCAGGCCGGTAGGCGAAAACAAAGAAATTTCCTATATATGCTAATCATTGGGGCATTATAAATAGTCGCGCTACAACCTATGATACATGGGCTGAAAATTGCTTTCACGCATGAAAGAAACTGTGACTAATCGGTGCTGATATGGGTTAGGGTTAGCACGAGTCGGAGATGAAACTCCAAGTCGTTCTATCGACGTTGGATATTATGTATATTCAATAATATATATATATATGAAAAAATATAGTTTTAAGGTGTGCTATATTTATAAGGGATAAAGTGCTCAATATCAGAGACAGAGCGTATGTAAATATAAAAATGAACATTGAAGTCAACACTCAGAGGCGCTGGACGCAATTGTCATGCTTAACGATTGCGTCCAGCGCCTCTGAATGTTCACTTCAATGTTCACTTTATATATATATATATATATATATATATATATATATATATATATATATATATATATATATATATATATATATATAGCTCTGTCTCATAATACTGAGGTACGTAAAATATTTTGTGCGTGTATGTAGTTTTTTTATCCTACACGCACGCACACACAAAAACACACACACACACATGTGTGTGTACATTCTTGTCTGTGTCCTGGTGAGTGAGAATCAAGAAATTCCAAATCGACCTCCGATAATATATGTGTGTGTATGTGTGTGTGTTTTTGTATGTGTCTGCGTGTGTACGTTTGTGTGTATATGTGTTTGCACACGCGTGGTGTCTGTAAACAGGTATTGTCAACTTTATATATATATATATATATATATATATATATATATATATATATATATATAGTAGATACACAGAAAGCAGATTAAAATTTACACACTAATGTAACGAATGAGAAGTTATTAAAGAAAAGAAGAAGGAAAGAAGAAAGGACTGCTGTTGCATATCTTTGTAGTTTTATGCAAGAACAAAATAAGATTGTCGGTTGAAAAAGACATATTTAAGAAAACCTTTGCCCCAAAGGCCGAAGAATGGGGCAAAAAATACTGTCTCATTTTTAGTGTACAATTATTGTCATCTGCATGTTTTTTGCTTTTGTGTTTGTTTGTTTGCTTTTTCTATCTTTTTTCTTAACCGACGGGGCACACTTGTGTCAGGGGTGTTGTGTTGATTAACATACCTCCTCATATAAACAGTGTGATATTTGTTTTTTAATCTGTTCATTACAATGTCTCGTATTCATTGGCCTGTGTGAATTTAGAGAGTGCTTATGAGCGGGAATAGTGTTATGAAAGACAAGAGAAATACTTTTGTTAGAGAAACTAAGAATAGACTTTATAAAGTTGATAAGGGAGGGAGGGAGGGAGAAAAAGAGAGACAGACCGAGACAGAGGAAAAGAGAATCGGAGTGTGGCCTGGAGCAGTCGCGACTGTCGCTCTTAAATATTTTAGCAGTCACTTATAATGAGACGACAAGGAGTTTGATGACAGACAAGAAGTGTCATTAAGCTGAGTGACAAGTCAAGTGAACTCTAGTGAGATTGACAGACAGTCGGATGTTTGAGCAGACAATGTAAAAATGACTGGCGATAATATGAAGTTAGTGAGAGTGGGAGACAAGGAGTTTAAGCGGGAATCAAAAGCTGGGTGAAAAGAAAGAAAGAAAGAAAGAAAGAAAGAAAGAAAGTTTTGGAAAATATTAAGAAAGAAAGAATATAAAGAAAGAAAAGAAACAAAGAATGAATGAATAAAAGAAAGAAATATTAGAGAAAGAAAGAAAGAAAGAAAGAAAGAAAGACAGAAAGAAGATAAAGTAAGGAGCGAAAATAACGACATTGGAACAAAACGATGAGAAACGTAAACTGGAATGAAAGAGTTTGTGTAATGAAGGAAATAAAAAGAAAAGAAAGATGATGCGGAGAAAAAGAAAGAAAATAAAATGGGTGATGAAAGAAAACAGTAGGAAGAAGGGGATACACACACACACATACACATACACATACACACACACACACATATATATATATATATAGAGAGAGAGAGAGTGAGAGAGAGAGATGGATAGATATGTTTTCGGTGTAATAGCCTAATATATATATATATATATATATATATATATATATATATATATATATATATATATATATATAAGAATAGCTGGCCATTCGTATTCGAGGATACCCGTCTACTAGGCCGACTAGCCAATCCCTATCGCAGATTTCGCTCAGGCACATTTTATGTTTGTTAAACACCCACAGAGCCAACCTGTAGTTTATACTGCAACTATGCTGAGCAAACCTTAGTTACAGTTTCTGGAAGAGAGCGTGTTATATATATATATATATATATATATATATATATATATAGAGAGAGAGAGAGAGAGAGAGAGAGAGAGGGGACAGGACGAGATATTTTTTTAAATTTGCCTTTAAAGAGGAAGAGTGCATAATATGTAGCTAGGCAGTGAAAGAGACAATATCAATAAATACCTTTCCAGTATAAAACGCAGGTGGGCTCTGTGGGTGTTGAATAAACCCAAATGCGCCTGTGCAAGTGTCTGCAATAGGGGTTAGCTAGCCGCCCTAGTAGACGGGTATCCTCGAATACTAGTGGCTAGCTATACACTGCCTTCCCACGCAAACATACCTAACACATGCGTTGAAAAACCAAAGGGAAACGGCTAAACTAAATCATTTCAACTTTTAGATATGTATAATACAAACGTCCTTTTCATATTTCAATCCAAGGAAATTTTTCTTCGTTTTAAATGCCATCTTGTCTTTAAATTTTTAAAGATGATGAGTTCACTCGGATCGGAGTCGCGATCTGTCTTGGATTCAAATTATGTGAGCGCCACAGATGCAGATGTGGAGCCTGCATCGATGAGTTTGGTTTGCATCCTCTCTCCTGTAATCGTAGTGCCGGCCGATTTCCACGGCATGCAGCAATAAACGACATCATCAGAAGAGATTTGGATGCAACTGGGTTCCCTTCCCAAATCGGCCGGATAGCATTATCATTTTTCCTTTTAAAATGAGGAAGTCGTTGATTTGGGATGCGACCTGTGCGGATACATTTTTGGCCGATAATTTGATCAGGTCCGCGGTTGATCCGGGGTCCGTTGCCCGGGACGCAGAGATGAAAAAAAAAATTGTTAAATATTCTTCTATTGTTGATAGATTTTTCCTGTGGTAATGGAGACTTCAG
>OZ010590.1:4587043-4599543 GCA_963932145.1 Acanthosepion lycidas | reverse complement strand
ATCGAGATTAATCAGTTTGTCTTGTGATCTTCCTCTGCTGATAGCACTAATTATTTATTGTTGTTGAGAGCGTCAGATCAGGCAGCATGTCAACGCCTTCCCATTTACTCCGCCCCTTCGTTCTACTTACGCGTGTTTTCACTTTCACTTTCACTTTCATACGTCTGCGTTTTCTTTTTCTCACATTTAGATGATTATGACATTGTTTTATAGCGCGTTTTCTTTCTTTTCTCTCATTATTCTCTTTTTCTCCATTTTTCCTTATTTCTTTTTATCATTGTCTTTTTCTTTTCATTTTTTCTTTCTTTTTTACCCAATATATACCTCTTCTCCCTTTTCATTTCTTTCATATTTATTTCTTACTTTATAATTGATTTTCTTTTTCACAAGTAAATCTTTTATTTTTCCCTCTTTTATTTTTTCTATTCAATTAATATTTCCTCTTTTCTTTTTATTTACAGATATTTGGGTTGTTTTTCTACTAAAACTATTTTTTCATTTTTTTATATCTTTTTCTTTATTCATTTTTCAGCAGTTTTTCCTTCTATTATTTCCTTCTTTTTATTGATTTCTCTCTTTACAGATTTTTACCCAATTCATTCTTCTTCATTTTTCATTTACTTAATTATTAATTTCCTTCTATGAAAATTCTTCTTTTCTTGAAATTTATTTCTATCTTTCTATGCTATACATTTTCTTTCTCTCTTTTTTCCTCTTTCATTCTTTATTCAATTATTTATTTCTCTCAGTTTTCCTTCTTTCTATCCATCCTATGAATTGTTTTCTTGGTGTCTTTCATTCTTTTCCTAATTTTCTTTCTCATTTCGATATCTTCTCTTCTCTCTCTGCTATTCTATTACATTTCATCTTCTTCATAACTTCTTTCTTTTTCCCTTTCTTTCTTTCTTTTCATTCAGCTTTTTTTCTTTTATCCGTTTTTCTATCTTTTAATTTGCTACTTCCGTTTTCTATTTGCTTTCCTTCTTTCCTCTTATCTGCGTCACTGATCTTTCTTTCTTTCTCTCTTTCTTTCTTTCTTTCTTTCTCTCTTTCTTTCTTTTTTCTTTCTTTCTTTCTTTCTTTCTTGCTTCATTGTTCTTTCTTTCTACGTGTCGCTGCTTTCCTGCCTTTATTCTTTTTCTTCGTTTTCTTTCCTTCTTTCTTCTCCAAACGATTTCCTTCATAACAATTGATAAAAATAGCAAAAAGTGAACATCTGGATAAACCACCCCCACTATGTTCACGTTTTATTATGCAACACAATTAATCACAATTAATCTGTTATTAGCCAAGCGATGTTGGTAAAAATTTCAGCATATATTTATATTTATATTAACAAAATATCGTTTGTATTTCAACCTCATTAAAATATTTATAATAACTTGTTTAAACGGGGGGGGGCTTAAAAGAATAACGAATTTTTTTAATTACAAACAAACTCAAAATATGTACAAGTTAGAAATATATCATTGATTAGCACAATACCCCTTTATACCAGAATAAATAATCTTTGTTTTATTGTTAATATGAGCTTCTTGACATCCAATAACCTTCATCATACTTTTATTCCTTCAGTGTATAAATATTTCTTCTGTTTCGATTTTAGTAACACTTGCAGCCTTTGGTATTGTTTTCCCTGGGTTCTTTACTTAAACGGTACTTACTATTCTCCTATACATCTCTTTTAATGATAGACCATTCCTTTATTTTCCTGTCTTTTGAAACCAAGAGTTTCGCCAGTTGGATAAGTTTTGAAATGATGCGAAGGAAAATCGGATATAATTTTCCTCTCAAGATTCGTCATTGTGGCTTGCATCACACATAAATATATATATATATATTTTTTTTTTTTATCCTAAAACATTCAATTCTTTGCATTGATCTTGACTCGATCATCAACTTTGAATGCATCTATATTAATCTACCTACAAAGCTAATTAATTCACCATCCATGCATTGTTCATGTAAAATGATAGCTTCCATTAAGAACACAAGTTTTAGTACTATCATCAGGTTCATCTAAATGTCGCTCTACAGTCTTCACAGAATTGCTGTTGAGAAATATTTTCATGTAATTCTTCGCCTCAGTTAAATGTTTACTAAAGAAGTAGTATTTTTTATTTATTAACCCAGCGCATTATTATTATTATTATTATTATTATTATTATTATTATTATTATTATTATTATTATTATTTATTTATTTATAATTTTATTTGTTTGTATTTTATTTATTATATATTTTATATTTCATTATTTTAATAAAATAATGAAATATAAAATATATATATATTATTTATATTTTTATTTATATTTTATTTATTATGTATTTTATATTTTGTTTATTTATTATTTTATATTATTATTATTTTATTATTATCATTATTATATATATATATATATATATATATATATATATATATATATATATATATATATATATAATTAAGTAACGAAAATCTTTGTAATCCAGATGGATATTCCCAAGGAGGATGAAATCCTGAGAGTTCAATTTTAAGTCAGAGCGAATAATTTAATTTAAAAAAAAACAAAAAACAGACCCCTTTAAGGTCCCATTTGTTATAGTTTATTTCACCAGAAAATTGTATTTTTCTCTCGATCTTCAGACTTCACTTTCAAAAATGAAACGAAAAATAAATTTAAAATTTCGACTTTTGACGGGTAGTATTAAGCTTATATAAGTTGACATAGAAGGTGGTGAGGAATAGTTTGAGAGACATGGTCGAGTTTAGAGAGGGAAAGGAAAGTTCATTTCATCCTCCTTGGGATTACCAAGACTTTCGTTACTTAATTATATATATATTAGGTGTTATTTTTAGTGGATACCCATATTTCAGGAAACGATCTGTTTAATGTAAACAGTATATTTTTCTTTGTCTGCCGAACTGAATCTTCGAGAAGGGAAATAGAAATAAATAATAATAAATATGTGCCCTCTGTCACGATTCGATCTTGCTTCCTCCCTTGTAGGATTAAACGTCGTTCGACCGACTCGGCCACGAAGGGTGTCACCGATCAGGCAAGGTTAAATAGTGCCTTCAATCGAAATCCTTCTCGTTCCAGATTCTCGAATGTTTCATATCTGCTCAGTTTCATATCCAAAACGCAAACAAAGCAATTTCTAAATATGTAATGGATGTTTTTATCATTTTAAACGTTAGCTTTTTAGTGGATACTCATATTCAAGTAGACGCCCCGTTAATTTTAAACAGTATATTTATTTTCATATTCTACCGTGCTAAATAATCGAGAAATATTATTAAAGAAAATATGCAAACTCCGGCAGATCCACTTCTCGGGTAGGCTTTTAAATTCTCTTAGTTGCGTCTCTGTCTTCGGGCAGGCTGCTACTCAGTTTTCGCTCAATTGAGAAAAATCACACTGTGAGGTGCCCAACCCTGGGAAACAGATACCCGCGGCAGCACCGTCCCAGGACAGTAGAGAGAGGGATAGGTGCTCGCACCGAGGCCAGCGCAGCCGACGGATGAGGAGGATCGGAGAATTTTTGTTCTTGACCCGAGAGTATATAAATATATAATGCATAAAAGGTCAGAGTTGAATCAGATTAGAAATCAGTACTATTAAAAAGATGTCAATACACATGTGACAAAATAAAATGAAAGTCAAAATAACATGCAGATTTTTAAATGATAAAAATCAGAAAGTCAGTATATATATATATATATATATATATATATATATATATATATATATATATATATATATATATATATTTATATATATATATATATATATATATATATATATATTATATATATATATATATATATATATATATATATATATATATATATATATATATATATATATATATATATATATATATATATATATATATATATATATATATATATATATATGTATGGATAGGGTGTCCATAATGTTCGTGTGCACTTTAAAAAATTTATAACTTTATTTGTTAACTTGTTTTTATAAAGTTTAATGTACCTAGTTTAAGTATAGCTAAAATGATTTAATCGTATTACCCTTTATATTGCTAATGATGGAGGATATGTGGAAACTTAAATAAAATTTCAATAAAACCTTAAAAAATATAGATTTACTTCTTTCTAATAATTTTTACAAATTACTTCTATCGCAAATACAAATAAAGTTATAATTTTTCAAAGTGCACACGAACTTTATGAACATCCTGTATATATACATATATATATATATATATATATATATATATATATATATATATATATATATATATATATAGTACATAAAAGGTTAATGGTCAGAGTTGAATCAGACTAGGAAACAGAAATATTAAAAGTTGCTCAATACATGTGTGAAACAAGAAAAACAAAAGTAAAAATAACATGTAGAGCTTTTAACTTTAAAAATCAGGAGATCATTTGAATCCACTACCTCGATTTCAACCTTACAGTATCTTCAGGCGACTTTTTTTCAAATGACCTCTTAACGCTTTATTTAAAAAATGCCAAAAAACTAATGAACGCTATTTTATTATTTTAAAAAAATAAACAAACACACGACGTTGGGTGTAATAGAAAGTGCGGAGGAGGATGTGAAGAAGAAGAAGAAGAAGAAGAAGAAGAAGAAGAAGAAGAAGAAGAAGAACAACAACAACAACAACAACAACAGCAACAGCAACAACAACAACAACAACAACAAGAGGAAAAGCAAGGGTATTATAAATATATCAGTGTGGTGTTAATTGAAATGTATATCACTTTATTTATCCGTCCTCATATGTGCTTAAGAGGAATTTTCTAATATATAAGCAAGACTTCAGAAGGTTATTTGGACCCGGATATATATATATATATATATATATATATATATATATATATATATATATATATATATATATATATATATATATATATATTGGAACATAGATGTGACAGTCCGCACTGATAGAATAACTGGAATATTGAAAGGGCCTGCTGTCACTTGATCTTTAGTCCATTAAAAACTATTGGTGTGAAAACTCAGTGCAAAAATGGAAGACGGAGTATCGAGGAGACTTGCTGCCACTTAGTCTATTTATGTTCTAACAGATGCAAAAGATCTTTTCGATTTAACAGATGCGACTGTTGTGAAAATATGCACTTTCCAAATGATATTTAAAATAAGAATATTGAAAAGACTAATGAAACTTAGATGTCACTTGCCATCAGGTGATTTTCTAATGAAAGCCAATAGTTACAACTGGTGTGGAAACACAATGTGTGAATAATAACAATAATCAATAATATTATTATTATTATAAATTAGAATACTGAAGGTTGTATTGGAATATTGAAGAGGCTTGCTGCCACATGATCTCTAAAGAAATATTCATTTGTAAATTCAGTATGAACAAATAATAATTGTCAGTAAGAATACTGGTGGGCGTGTTGATTCAGATTAGAGAGAAAGGAGGTAGTAAGAAGTTCATATTATGAGGATAAGGAACGATAGATATCAGTTGACATTATTATTATTATTATTATTATTATTATTATTATTATTATTATTATTATTGCCTTTGACTTCTGTAGTATACTCATTCCCTTCTGGGTCCCAACCAGAGACCTAAGGCCAGAAATGTCATAAAGACATTTTACACTGAACATTTTCGTAAAATAAAAAAAATTTAGAAAAATTGACAACCTACGATCACACATCTTTTACATACATAAAGCTTTTCGTAAAGTGTGGGCTGTACTCGTGAGAACAATTTTTTTGTATTTCTTTAAGGCATGGGCTACCAGGAATCCCTTCAACGAGTCTATCGGAATCTTTTTCCAATTAATCCAAACGATCCAACTACAGCTGGAATTAATGATGTCATCGCTTGCCATATTTTTTAGATTTCCCCTTCAATAATAATAATAATAATAATAATAATAATAATAATAATAATTATAATAATAATAATAATAATAATAATAATAATAATAATAATAGGACCTGTAACAATTTTATGGGGCTGCACTATATACACAGACAGAACAAACAAAGCTAATCGCCCTGACATCGTGATTAGAGACCGCAAAGAAAAAATTGCCTCCTTATTGATATGGCAGTCCCAGCAGACTGTAATGTATCTTTGAAAATTTTTCAAAACGCTGTCAAAATACAAGGACCTTGAAATCGAAATCTCAAAAATATGGCACATGAGAACATCAACAATTCCAGTTGTAGTTGGAGCCCTCAGATTGAGCGGAAATATTTCAATACACTAATTGAAGGGATTCCTGGAAGTCTATACCTTACAGAAATACAAAACATTGTTCTCACGAGTACAGCCCACAGCCCACAGCTTACGAAGGGCTTTATCTATGTAAAATATGTCACCGTCTTTTTTTTTTTTTTTTTGTATTTGACGTGGTGGGGGGGGGGTAATTGCTCAGTGGAAAATATCACAATGTCATTTCTGACCTTGGGTTTCTAGGCGGGACCCGGAAAGAAATGAGTACACGCCAGAAATGAAAGGAAATAAAACAACAACAACAACAACAATAATAAATGTTCTGATGTTACTTGATTCATGGCTCTCATGGCTTGTGATCTTAACTATTTTGTAGATGTTAACATGTTCATTTTTTTTTCTTAGGAAATTATAATGTGTTAAAGTAATTATCCTATTCAGTAACACATATTTTGCTTGTTAGTAGCCTGACCCTAACCTGTTGAACATGTCCCTTAGAGTGCTTTTCGGCCCAGAAACGAAGCTAATGGTGTACTATCATAGGTGGGTGTCAAGAGGGTTGGTCTTATAAACTTATTTTAAAAAACTAATTTCAGTTACACGACTAAGTCAGCATATATTTGGTCTTTTTGTATATTTGTACTTCACTGTCACTTTGGTGACGTTCTGTTCATTGATTCAATCAATCAATCACTGAATCAATCAATAACAAAAATACAGAAAAAAACTCTCCAATAAGATCTAAAAATAGAAATTAAGGGCTTTATCTATCTAAAAGATGTGTGATTTGTTTATTTAAAACTGATCAGTGGAAAATGTGATGATGTCATTTCTGACCTTAGGTCTCTGGTTGGGACCCGGAAAGAAATAATAATAATAATAATAGTAATAATCAACATTTGTTGTTTCTTGATATCTCCACAAATAATAGAAATCTGCACTACAAACATTCAGATATAAGTAAAATACAAAGAGAAAAAAAAAAGATTTCTTTATCAACGCGTTTCTTTATCAAGGTAAAAGTGATTATTTTATTTTGGAATTTGTATACATACAAATAATAATAATAATAATAATAATAATAATAATAATAATAATATAGAAACTTTACGATGAGCTTTATCTATGTAAAATATATGTGATCTTAAGTTGCTTTTATAGTTTAGAATGTGCTTTTTTATTGCCAAGCCAATTCCTTTAATGCTCTTCAAAAAGTATGAAAATACAAGGATATTGAAATGGCAATTTCAAAACTCTTTGACTGGAAAACGGTTCTGATAGACTCCTTGAAGTGATCCTTGTTAACCCATGCCTGAAAGAAATACAATTTTTTTTTTTACTCACAATTACAGTATACGCCTTACAAAGGACATTATTTATGTAAAATGCGTGTGATCTTAGGACATTTTATTTTTAAATATTTTCCAAAAATGTTCAATAGAAAATGTCATGATGCCATTTCTGACCTTTTATCCCTGGGATCCCCGAAGAAAATGAGTATGCAATATAATCAAAGGAAATAATAATAATAATAATAATATTAATAATAATAATAATAATAATAATAATAATATTAATAATAATAATAATAATAATAATAATAATAATAATAATAATAATAAATATCTCCGGTTACGAAGATGAGACCGGTAAGAATTTTATAGGGTTGATTGTTCAGTCTGTGTGTATTTTGTACAACACACACAGACAGAACAATGAAAGCTAATCGCCCTGATATTGTTATGAAAGACCGCAAACAAAAAATTACCTCCTTATTGATATGGCAGTCCTTAAAGAAACGAATGTAATGGTATAGCATCATAGATGGGGTGTCGAGAGGGTTGTTCTTCTAACCTTAATTCAAAAAAATAATTTGAGTTTGAAGCACCAGGCAGCCAAGACTTCTTGGGAATCATATTAAGATAACACTATCAATCGGAAAGCGTTTGAATGGACCATGTTACCGAATCTGAAAGTATTTCTAACTGGGCCCCGCCTACAAGGTTATGTGCTCATTTTATCAACAGCTGTCATCAACATCACACACAATTGGCTGCAATTCATGTCGCTGGTTTACGCTTATACGACTAAGTCAGCATGGCTAATATTAGGCTTCGAATATTTGAACTTCACTCTTACTTTGGTGACATTCTGTTTATTGATTCACTCAATAAAAATAACGTAAAAAACTCTCCAATCAAATCTAAAAATAAAAATTGAGAGAATGTGGAGCATTAAGACCATAAGAATGTATTGTAATCTAGAAAAGTTTATTGAATGAGGAATAGTCAAAACATCAACAAAATACAATACTCGCCAGCGTCGTGAAGCAGGTAAACCACTGCTAGTGGTGGACTACTTAGACAGCATATTACCACCCCACTTACAACGGTGTCCAACGTATTTATGAGGATTGGGAGATACCCGTTAGTGTTCATAGGTATGCTATATAACACAATGTCAGTAAATAGCAGGTGCACTCGATCTCGTCAAGAAATGGATAGAAAAATATACCAAGAAAATCCCGAGCAACATCAAAATACAAGCAGTCTTTCTTAACAATGTTCATATAGTAAAAAGAAGTATATCCATCAAATAAACTCATCACAACCGCATGTACTCGGATCTATGAGTGAACAAAGCCGGACATTAAAATATTCTAAATAATAATAATCATAATAATAATACTAATACGAATACGAATAATAATAAGAGCAGGAGGACCAGAAGAAGAAGAAGAAGAAGAAGAAGAAGAAGAAGAAGAAGAAGAAGAAGAAGAAGAAGAAGAAGAAAAAGAATGGGCAGGACTTTCCTAGTTTCCGAGCTTAATTGATCAGAAGCTCATCAGGCTGTAAGTGCCCGGATCCAGGTACTAACTGACTGATGAGCCTTAGGCGAATGTGCGTATATGGTTCTTCTCCTTCAGGACGTGTGCAATCATTCCTCTCCACAACTTACTACCCTTTTAAGCTCCTACTATTGTCTTTTTGCCAGCCCTGCCACCCTCCCGCTTTTACAACCATTCACACAAGCTCGTCAGGTAACCCGATGCCTTTCACTGTCCCTTATTCCCTCGATATGCCCAGTAAAACTCAAATTATCCAAGCCCTCCTTCTTCCTTGTCTGTACCCATTAAATTTGTCTTTTCGAGTTGCTAAAATATCTTCTTTTTAATACGATCTTAGGCTACAGTTTCCTGAATTGAGAAATTCATTTATTTTATATTTTGTACGACTTAGGATTTTATACATATATATACATATTTATGCATATATATATATTGTATGATCTTAGGATTTTATGCATGTATATATATATATATATATATATATATATATATATATACACACACACATATATATTTATGAAGAAATATAGTCTTAAGATGTGCTATATTTATGGAATAAAGTGCTCAATATCAGAGATAGAGCGTGTGTAAATATAAAAGTGACCATAGAAGTCAACACTTAGAGGCGATAGTCTTTTTCATGCTAGACGCAATATATATATATATATATATATATATATATATATGTATGTATGTATGTATGTATTTTATTATCAGATATTACATTAGAACATATGTAAAACCGCTAGATAAATGCATTCAGGTTTCGATGCACATCATCACATCCCATCAGGTGATGGTGAATCAACTTTTTTACAATTTTTAATATTTACTTACAATCTTTTTCCCAAGAAAAAAAAAAGAAGAAAAGCAAAGAAGAAAGAAAGACACGTGATATAGATATCCTCTAAAAAGTACAAAGAAAAAAATTACAAGATATAGTCAACACAAAAGGGAAAAGAAAGAAAGACAAGATATTGTCTCATCTAAAAAAGAATAAAGAAAATAAGAAGAGTGAAAAGAAAAGACAGACACAAGATATAACCTCTTCAAAAAAAAAAGAAGCTATTTCGCGGAGAAAAAAAGATTTGTTTGTTGGAAGTAAATATTCAAAATTGTAATGACAGTCATTACGCGGATGAGAGTTCCGCAATCGAGAAGTTAAACTGTTAGCATAGAACTTACGGTCGATCAAGCCATCTCAGTTGCAACATGATGAGACCTTACCGCCAACCCAGTACTGCGCTTAAATTCGTAAAGTCGATGTATCAAACAGGAATGCTCATCAGAATAATTACCATAAAAATATTCATAGAATAGGCAAAAGAAAGGTACGTTACGGTGGTGAGAAATTGACTGAAGACGGAATGCCATACCAATAACATTGCAGATTAATACATGTAGGCGCACGCGTGAGTGTGTGTGTGAGAGAGAGTGTGTTTACTATTGAGGCTAGCATCCGCACTTGGATTTTATGATTTCGGCCGTTCTACACTCCAGCCATTTTTAGGTGCTTGTCGTATTAAGTAAGCTACTGGAAGTTTCGAACTGAAACCTTTAATCCGTTCATATTCTTTAATCCGTTCATATTCTTTAATCCGTTCATATTCTTTAATCTTATTCTTTGAAATAAATTGGATTTATTCATTCATCCATCTTGTGTCGATTTTCTTTTATCAACTGAACAAGAAAATATAAATTCAGGGTTTGAACAAATGATCGCCAGGTAAATAGATGCACATAAACATTGTCTTTATCCCTCCCCCCTAGTTAGTTATGTAGTAGGATTAGATAAACACTTGAAGAAGGCCGGAGACTACAACGGGAAAAAAAGAAGAAAAAATCATGTTTTTTTGGCTTGTTTATCGGGGTGAACGCGAACGTCGACTCCACACCTTGAAATAGGTCACCTGAGTCGCCCACATTTGCGGCGATCGCTAATATCAACTCAGTCGAAGTGGATAATTTGCTCTGGGATAATTTGGTGTAAATTTTAGTAAATTCATTTTATTATGGGGTGAATTAATATTGAGGGGGTGGGATCAACAGAAAAGATCCCGATTTTCTTTGGCCACTTTTCACTCCTATTTTATTTCACTTTTATTTATTTCGCTCTTTTAATTATTTACCTATCTATTTAGCCATTGATTTGTCCCTTTATTTATTCGGTTCGGCAAGAAAAATTCAATAAAATTCAACCGGAAGTAACCACATTAGGACACTGCGCATGACTCATTTTCGACTCACTAATCAGTGCAGCCATTCCTTAAACTGGGAATGATTCTCATCTTCTACTTCCGCCATTTGTCAATTACACAAACAATTTAACAGAAATTTCTTTTCTTTTTTTTTTTTCTTTCTTTTTTGGGACTTTACTTTCTTTCACATTATCATTTTGAGTTATCAATATATGATTAATATAACCGTGTTTTACGATAGGCCGCTTTTCATAATAAGAATTTAGATAAAATAAAATACACGACATCTGCTTCAAGATTTCAATAACTAAAATTACAATTAATTGCAATTGCCACGTTATTAAATCTTCGTTTTTTACAAGTCTTCTCACCGCCAAAGCAATAATCATTAATATTGCTACTGTCCATGATATGCATAAATACATACCTAATTATATACAGAAAGTAACTATATAGTATAAATTGTATAAATTCGTATAAATACTACAACGAAAAACAAAAGCTGTGATGTTAACAAAGACTTTCTCAAATGATGAGACGATCTGGTTTTTAATCTCTCTTTCCTTCTCTCTTACAATCTATCTATCTATCTATCTATCTATCTATCTATCTATCTATCTATCTATCTATCTTTATATATCTATCCATATATATATATATGTGTCTGTTTGTCAAAACATGTCAGATCTAAAGACAGTTTCAGCTAGGGGAACGCATATTTTTCTTAAATAAGATTTCTCGAATATCCAAGACCGTAGACGAAATTAAATAAATACACGGAACGAGCATCCAGTAAAAATAACATTTAAGTAATAAAAATCTGTCAGATTAATAAATAAAATGCATTTCTATTATATATATATATATATATATATATATATATATATATATATATATATATATATATATATATATATATATATATATATTTGTGTGTATTTTTATGACTTTAAAACTTATTTTTCGAGGATATTCACACTTCATCAAAAGCGTAAATGTTCCGACTTAGAATACAGGAAAGATTTCATTAATTTCACAGACACTATATATATATATATATATATATATATATATATATGTGTGTGTGTGTGTGTGTGTGTGTGTGTGTGTGTGTATGTATGTATGTATGTATGTATGTATATGTACATATATATATATATATATATATATATATATATATATATATATATATATATATATATATATACTAGGTTGGTGCAAAAATAATGTTCTTTTTTCACATA
>OZ010590.1:4574543-4577043 GCA_963932145.1 Acanthosepion lycidas | reverse complement strand
CAATGCCGACCGAAAGATTGGATGCACTTAGATCCAAGTGCGGATTAATACCTGCTGTATAAATATACCTCATCTATCTATCTATCTATCTATCTATCTATCTATCTACACACACACACACACACATACACATATATATATATATATATATATGCGTGTGTGTGTGCGTGTATGTATGTATATATCATCTTTAATTTATGTTTTTTATATTCATCATTATATTTTATGTATAGTACCTTTATTTATAGCTATCAATCTATCGATATATATATATATATATATATATATATATATATATATATATATATAAATTGTTATATATAGAGACAGAAATGTAAACGGAAGACTGAAAAAATGTGCACCTAAAAGCTATAGACAACAAAAAATTGCTCAATACAATATTCAATATCGAATATATAGAGAAGAGATATTTAAGAAAAATTTGCCTGAGCAGACCTCACAATCGAAACCTGGGTTGTGAGGGTGGGTGGCAATTTAGCCTTCCGTCAAATATATATATATATATATATGTCACCCTTTTTTCTATTCTTCTACAGATGCTATCTCCTGCATCGTTTGTTCCCATCTCTCTATTCTCTCTACTCTACCCATGATCGTCTGTATGTTATATAACATATATATATATATATATGTGTGTGTGTGTGTGCAAGGTTTGTGTCACCATCTCTACGTTTATAACCATGCGAAAGTGAAAATAATGATTCGATTCTCTTTCTCAACTTGTTCCCTTTAATTTCCTATTCATTGATACCCTCTCTCTCTCTCTCTCTCTCTCTCTCTCTCTCTCGCTTCCTCTCTCTCTCTCGCTTCCTCTCTTTCACCATGTTGCTCCCTCACCTTCCATGTAAGCCTTACTTTCTACATCACTTTTTTTTATTTTTATCTTTATTTACGGTTTTAGCAATTTCCCGATTTTCACTTTTCGCTTAGCACCGGCTTTTCCACATCTCTGCCACACTCTCTCTCTAACTTTCTCTCTATATATATCTATATATCTCTCTCTCTATCTCTCTATCTCTCTCTCTCTCTATCTATCTATCTAACTATCTCACTCTGTTCATATCTATCTATCTATCTATCTATCTATCTATCTATCTATCTATCTATCTCACTCTGTTCATATCTATCTATCTATCTATCTATCTATCTATCTATCTCACATTAAATGATAACATAATTTTAAGAACTTTTCGTTTATTCTGTTTTATAATTATTTTTTATTTCCCTTCACAATACTAACACCCCTGTTCTCTCTGTTTATTTTTATATTTTCCCCTCATCCATAAGCCCGATATCTCTCTTATAATACTCTCGTTCCTCCCACACTTCTGGCATTACCACTTGGAGAAAATAAAATGCAAATAAAAAGACGAAAGAGAGAGATAAAAATGATCATAGATAGATAGATAGATAGATAGATAGATAGATAGATAGATAGATATGAATGGTCTGAGATAGATAGATAGATAGATAGATAGATAGATAGATAGATAGATAGATAGATAGATAGATAGATAGATAGATAGAAAATTAGAATTATAGACAAGAACAGGAGATATACATGAAAGGAGTTATATAGATTTTTATTATCTGTATCTGTTTAATTTGTGCCAAATTCATCATATTTTAAGTTTACATACCTACGCGTATGCATAAAAACTTATTACCTGGATACACCTTCAGACATATTGACTTGAAGAGACTGACAGAGAAATAAAGAAAGAAAAACTGACATGATAAATATGAAAACTAATACGGGTACACGGGTACACACACACGCACGCACGCGCGCATATATATATTTATTCGTAAAGCTGTATGTTTGTATATGTATTTGTGTGTGTGTGTGTGTGTGCACGTGCATGTTAGCTAGAAATAGAAAAAAATGATTTGAGTGCTTTTGAACGAACAGAAAACAAAACAAACCCAAGAAAATCATAGAAAAGAAAAACGTAGAAATACAATTGCTAATGGCACTGAAGCCGATTACTGGCTTGAAAACGGAGTCAGAGGCGGGAATGTTGGCGCCTGCGCAGTTGCTGTCGGTGGCAGTGATAGCGCATCTGATGGCAGCACAGCAGCGGTTTAGGCAGCCTTAGCTTCTTATGTCGAATCAAATACGTCCAATTGATCAGGGCGCCACAGATTTTATAGCCAATCTTGACGTTTCGCTTCCTATCTGCATTCACAATTGGTTTTTATCTTCTCTTCTCACATCGCTATTTGCCTCTAACAAATTGTCCCAGCTTCGGCGTTCGCTTGCCTGGCCGTCTCCCTGTTTGCCAGTTCGGCGTTCGCTTGCTTTAGCTTTTTTAACTTGACTCCTATCTAGTCTCTCCCTACTCATTTCTCCACTGACGCTACAAATATTCGCTACGGTTGTTGATAAATTCCCCACTCCATTGTCTTTCCCCCATTTTTTCCACTCTCGTCTTTATATCTAAATTTAATGAAGCTCTCTATGAAGACGGAAGGTTAG
>OZ010590.1:4509543-4569543 GCA_963932145.1 Acanthosepion lycidas | reverse complement strand
TTCGTTCCATTCGCGATAATTTCGCTGAAAAAGGCATGAATCCGTTTTTTAATTTTTTTCAAACTATGGGTTAAATAGTAGGGAATACTGGGCTCTCTTAGGTTGACTATTCGTTTCATGTATCGGCCGATCCTCACTATATTTACTAGCTGCGCAACACACACACACACATATATATATATATATATATATATATGTGTGTGTGTGTGTGTGTGTGTCTGTGTGTGTGTGTTTGTGGGTGAAAGAGAGTCTGTGTCAGTGTATATATATATAAATTATATTCAGATAGAGTGTATCTGTAAAGGAAGAAAATGAATAAAAAAGACAAGAGGAAAAGCTATTCCTCAGCGATGCGTTTCTTCCGCTGAACTTTATTCAGGCAAATTTGTGCCTTGATAAAGTCCCTCAGAGGACGAAATCGTTTTTCCTCTTGCCTTTTTATCTATCTATCTCTCTCTCTCTCTCTCTCTCTATATATATATATATATATATATATATATATATATATATATTGGACAGCGGGGACCTATAAGGAGTTTGAGAAGCGTTAAATCGTTCCTATCCAATTCTTTTGTTAATTTTCGGTTTACGATCTTTCTTTTTTTATTATTTATTTATTTTTCTTTATTATTTTTATTTTTTCCCATTTTCTTCTTTTTATTGTCAATGCATATTTTTTATTATTTATTGATCTTTATTTTATTTTACTTTAATCATATATTTTTTTAATATTTTCCTGGCTCCTAATTTTGTGATATGAAACAAAGTTTATTAAGACATATATACACAGAACTAATGTATAATAATATTTATTAGAGTTAATACGGCCTGGGTATGACGATAAACTACATCCGGCAGCAAGGCTACTGATCAGTTGACTGGAATATTTAAGGACCGTGGAACCACCATTATCTGCTGTTTCATGACCCGGAGTAGTGGCACCTATTGGGGTCACAACTATGGGCAAATAGTGAACTCCCTAACACAAATCAACATTACATTTTATAATAAAAATTGTAAATTTTGCTGTTATCATTCATGTTTTTACCAGAGCTCATATTGCATTTTTTGTTGTTATTATCGCTTTTCTCTGGCACACCTTATTACTGGTTCCCATATTGTATTCATTTCTATGCTTGGTCGGCTCAGGGGATTTTTGTAGCCTAGCATATGTGCTGATTCCTTAAGTTTACGAATTTTCCAATGGTGTTCCCTGTCTATGATCTCAACTTGATCCCACAGAGGACGGTGAACTCTCTTTTCTCTCCATATGTGGTCAGCCACGCCTGATTTTTCCACTTCCTCTCGTGTTACAGCTTTCTAGTGTTCTTGAAGCCTTACCTTAAGAGGGCAGCCTGTCTCCCCTTTATATTTCTTTCCGCATCTGCACGGGATAGCGTACACACAGTCTTTAGTCATGTTCTCCTCTATGGGAGGGGGTCTTGGGAGAGAAGTGTCGTCCAGCTTTTGAAGGTTGTCCTGATGTTATATGGACCGCAGCTCCTTTCTATTTTCGCCAATAACCCCTTCACATAAGGCAGGCAGACTGTTTTCTGAGTGTTGTTGTCCTCCTCTTGTACCTGCCTATCCCAGTTTTTTGGGGGCTGCTGCCATGTACCCAGGATAGTTGCTACGTTGTAGGGTACTACTTATACTGACCAATTCTTTATCTAATGTCTCTGGGTCGCCACTTATGACTTTTGCTCGGTGTTATAAGCAGCAGACGATTCCTTTCTTTACGCTGTATGGATGGTTGGAGTTGAAATTGAGGTACTATCTGGTGAATATCGGTTTATAGTATACGGATGTCTTGAACCCATGCTCTGTTCAAGATATTAGAACATCCAGGAATGAGAGTATGCTGTTACTTTATCCATTGTGAACTATATCGAAGGTCTTATTGAGTTCACATGGTCCATTAGAACCAGAACATCTTCCTGGTGTGGCCAGAATATGAAGGTGTCATCTACGTACCTTAACCATAGAGTTGGCTTTAGAGATATAGATTCTAATACCATTTCCTCAAAGTATTCCATGTATATATTTAGCATTGCGGGTAAAAATGGTTGCTGAAGACATTAGGTTTATAATACCCCGAAATTCATACACAGATGTCCTCAAGGAAACATGGTGTTAGATCCAGTGACATGACCCAAAAAGTGTGAGTTCAATACCCGGTTAAGGCAGTGGAGAACTTGGAGAGGGAAAAAATCTCCGTAGGTCGGATCTGTCTAACTCGGCGTAGCCACGTCCGAAGGCAGAGAGTTCGACAACAGTAGTCCGTTGACTTACAGATACTTATAGGTAGTTACTATAGTGTAGTCACTCATGGGAGGGAGACAGGTTATTCCATTACATCAGTATGATCCTCTTCCCCCCCCGGCCGCCACCTAGCAGGACAGAGTAGGTTCTATAGCTTTGGGTGCCTTGGGCGGCATCCGGTCTAGAAGGAAAAACTCTGAATTCAAAACCAGCCTGGAAAGTGTTGGACTCCGTCAGGCTATTTTGCCCAAGAAACACCATTTCTACTGCGGCTGTAGTAGAAGTGGTGCCCCTCCATGGGTCACGGGCTAAAAAAAAAAGAAAAAAAAAGAAAACTATGCTTGCCGAGAAAATCCGTTTGTATCATCTCCGTTTGTATCATCTCCGTTTGTATCGTCCAAGATGATGAGTCAAGAAAATAATCCAATGCGAGAAAATCCAGCTTATCAGTCAATAATATGGCGGACATTTTGGATATTTAATAAATACTCTCTTTCATATTGTGCACACTCTAACTGTGGAGTCTGGAGCCACAGCCTCAATACGTTAGGCGTTGCTGGTCTGGCTTCCATGAGAAATAGATTTTTCGGGAGAAAAGCATACACAAACTGGTTTTGAATTCCGAGTTACCCTTCTCCTGGTTTGGTTACCAACCAAAACTAAAGAGTCTGGCCAACTATTTAACTAACAGCTAGAGGGAGAAGAGATGGATTCATGCCTTTGTCAAGGTTATTTGCACGAAAGTGAACATAACGAACTTGAATTCGAACCTGCCAATTTTACGCTCCGAGCTGCGAACCATTACTTGATTCCGCACATTCATTTCATAAGTTAAAGCGATCTAATTTACATGATTTGAGATGGTACTTGAAAGAGTAAAAGCTTCTAAAAGAAATGTCGACCTTGTTGGGATTCTTTCTCTCAATGCGTTTTAAGAAAGCAAAAAGAAGAACAAAAAAAAAAAAGATCTGCTTCCTTGCAGTTCAGTGACAAAGTCACATTTCCACTTTACGTGATTTTTTTTTCTTCTCAACTGCGGTTTATATTTTTCTATTTTTTTTTTTTTTTTTTTTTAAATTTTATTTTCTAATTTAGAGTTGCTTGTCTGCCGCAAGTCGAAATTATAAACAAATCAAAATTGTAGAAATCTCTCAAAAGAAACGAGCGACGCTACGCCGAGAGGAAAAAATATTGAATTCATAAATTGACAAATAGCTGAAAAAAAAGTGTAACAAAGGCTGAAAATGCATTTTTTTTCTCTCAAGAATAAAATACGAAACAATGAAAAATATAGGAAAGAATGGAGGAGAAGTTTACGAGCCGCCATCAAAATATGAATTCATCTGAGCACCTTTCGGCTTTTTTTTTATTATTTATTTAATAATTTATTTAATTATATTTTAGAATAATGGATGTAGTAGTAGCAGTGTTGGTGGTGGTGGAAGTTGTAGTATTAGTAGTAGTAGTAATAATCAGAAGAAAAAGAAGAAGAAAAAGAAGAATTAATATTCAGAGTTTATCCTTAATGTCTTGCTTTGTTCATTCATGCAATCGATTCCTTCCTTTGTACCTGGGGCCATCATAATAGTATGACGGATTTATTTGATAGGTGGAGTCCTCCTTAATATATGATAATTGCAAAGGACAGGGATCTTTTGGAACTCTTCTACTTTGATATAATCATGAATTTTGTTGGTGGGGGTTTTCTACTCTTTCTTGACCAGAGCGAGTTCCAGTCGGGTTCGCAAATAATCTTGAGGAAGGTATGAATCCACCTCTTTTCCCCACTAGCTATGGGTTAATGAGTAAAACTTGTATCATTAGATCTTTATTATCTTATTCTTACAATATTGAAACACTTTCTAGCTTCAAAACCCTGCAAGAGGTTGATAAACCGTAAAAAACAAATTAATCCATCATTTTCTCACTTTCTAACTTTCAGAGTGTTTTCCATAGTTTTCACTGAGGTGTGTCTCTTTCGGTGGAGACAGACATGTCGATGATTAGAAAAGTCCTTTTCTTCTTGCACTTTCTTACTATATCAGATCTGCTGGCCTTTATCAGTTTGGATTGGCATGCCCCAGCGAATAGTAACTTTATTATTATTATTATTATTATCATTGTTGATTGAGGGGTGATACACCAGCAAAATATTGTAACATAAGCATATTATAGCATCACCACAAAAATAGCCATTTTGTTTCAAAACTTCTGCTGTCTTGTAAAGTTATGGTTTTGGTTGCAATCAACACCCTAACTTAACAAGACACCAAACAAGCTGCTGTGGATAAACTCCATTCCCGTTAATGGCTGCGTAGTCCCCAGGATTAAAAGCGGAAGTTGAAGGTTTTATTCTAGCTGCACAAGATTAATACTTGCTAACTTGAAATTATCAAGCAATCGTACTGAAAGATTTTATTGACCCCAGATGCAGATTCTATGCTAAATATCCAGAAACAATTGATCCTCTTGTATCAGGTTGCACGGTATTCTCATCTTTTGAATAGAAAACTCCGCATAACAGGGTAAGCCAATAGATGCATTGGAAAAACTGAAAATGGGAAGGAATCTACAAGAAATTGGTATGAACACCAACCAAACCCGGTTACAGACATAAAACCTGTAATAGTTTTATGGGACGTTACAATACACACAGGAAAAATCAGAGCTAATCTCGCAGACAATGTCATCAAAGACCAACACAAACAGAAGTTTTCTTAATGACATGGCAATTACTGAAGATTATAATATTGTAATCTGGTTTCGAAGTTTTTCAAAAATGTACCAAAATACCAAGAAATGGTTCTGATAGATTCACTGAAGATATTCCTGTTAGGCCAAGCCTTAAAGAAATACGAAAACTTGTTCTCACTAGTATGTATATATATATATACTTACATTTTTTCGAATTGTTAGCCGAATAGTATTTTATTTAAATATTCTTTAATCTCCAATATTTCACTCTATTTCTCTTTTCCTTTTAGTATTTTTTTAAAAACTTTATTTCAAACTTTTGAACTTCCTTAATCTTCTCGTTTAATTTTTCTCCTGCAAGGCTAAAGTTAAAATCGATCAGCAGGGGAGACCCCAACATGGCGCCACTGTCATTTCGTTACGCGCCAATAACACTGTTCTTCACTTAAAATTCGCACAGTTATTGTTTACCTCTCGGCATTTTTCGGTTCGGTTTTATTCGTTTCTTTTTTGTTTGTTTGTTTTTTATAATATTTTTACTCGTTCACTTTTCTTCTTTTTTTTTCTCCCTTTCTTTCGCATTCGTCCTCCTCTCTATTCGCTTCCTTTAAATTCATTTCGTCATTCTTTCCCTCCTCCTCTCTTAAATTTATTTCCTTTCATTCTTTTTCTCTGCCTGTTATTGACGCATTTTCACTATTCTATTAGGTTGGTGCAAAAATAATGACGTAATAATGTCGTTTTTTGACGTATTTTTTAACGTCAAAAACGACATTATTACGTCATTATTTTTGCACCAACCTAATAGTATTCTTTCTTCCCTATTGCACCACGTATCTAAATTCTCCCCCTCTTAAATTTATTATCTTTCTTCGATATTTCTGTCTACCTTTTTCTCCCCCCCTCTCTCTCTCTCTCTCTCTCTCTCTCTCTCTCTCTCTCTCTCTCTTTCTCTCTTTAAGTTTTAACCAAATCGACCTCCCATCCTATCTTTCCTCTAAGAGAGAAAAAAAAACTAGTGAGAATTTACGATATTGTAAGTAAAAAGCAAGCTATTTCTGAGATCTAGAGTAAAAATGAATTACATTATCTCATAATGTGATTCTTGCCTCACGAGTAAACCAGGTGGGTATACTTATTAAAGTTTTGAAAATTAAGAGACCCCAATGCCATTCCTTTGACTGCATCCTTATAAAAAATCCACGACAGGAAATGATGCATGTCTTGAAAAAAATGTCTATTGTTTTTATTGTGTTTTAGAAGAGTTTCAAAATCAAAATTAAAAAATCTTGAAATTGTCTATTTATTTGTTACCCAATTCGTGAGGCAAACATATATTTTTTCTATCTCATTATCATTTATTTTTGGTAATCTCTTTTGTAAATTAAAATTCATTATGGATATGTATATACAGGGAAAATATAAAGGCGAAAATATAATATATATCGTGGACTCTCCCGTCGTATTCGACGTATGAGAGTCAAGCAGCTTATTTCCGAGGAACCGACAACCCAGACACCAGTACATATGATTTGATTATAGTGGTGAAGGCTTTGTGCAGAACCAACCACACTTTTTGAAGGACTGAATAAAGAGACCAGGTTCACTACATGCCACAAGGTCCCCAAACAACACTACGCAAGTTTTGAATTCAGTGTTGTCCTTCTCTCAAATTAGTTGCCATCCAAGGCTATAGAACCCAGTCTGTCCTGCTATTTACCCATAGCTGGAGGGAGTTAGCATGTAAGTGAATGTAATGGATTCAACTGGAATTGGAACTCGGCTCTCCGATTCCTCAATCCATGCTGCTATCCACTACTCCAATATGCCTATTCCTTCCTTCCCTCTCTCTCTCTCTCTCTCTCTCTCTCTCTCTCTCTCTCTCTCTCTCCATTTATATATATATATATATATATATATAAGGGTTATTATTGGATGGTGCCATTCGTTTTACACTTATGCATGCTAGCAGGGGCTATTCTGGAGAAAATCAGGTAAAATAAAAACATATTTCCTTTGAGCTTTCATATGTGCTGCAGGCGACAAAGCCGCACTGACAGATGAAATCTTTTAAAGCAGGATTTTTATGGTGTCTCTGCTTCAGATTGACGAAGCTGATGACGGTGCTTCAGTCTAATGTCTTCAAACCCTTTAACTTCATGAAACATGTTATACGCCACTTCTTTCGCTTTGATACTTGGACTTCCCAGGTTTTCAAATCAAAGTTGAGACGTTTCAAGTTGTCTTTGTAGCGTAACAATGAATGGACGTCCATTTGGAGTTTGGTAGTTGTCCATACATCACCTTTTTTGGAAGCCTATGCTCATCTATTCTCACAACATGACCAGCCCACCTAAGTTGTATCTTTGTTAGAATGGTTTCAATGCCTGTGATGTTACATTTCTTCAGTATTGCACTAGTCTTGACCCTGTCATCCCATTTTATATCACATATGGCATGAAGACAGTGCATGTGAAAGACGTCAAGTTGATTTATGTGCTTGCGGTACAGGGTCCAGGTTTCAGCACCGTAGACAAGGTTTGAGAGGACGACTGTTCTGTATATGTCGAAAACGCTTTAGTCGCAGTTAAATGTACAATCGATAATACAATCCAAAAATACTTTTACAGACTTTGGGAGCAGGTTCCTGATTCTACCGTAAACTTTCTTTAAACTTAAAAACTCAAAAACGATGGATTTGCAGATATATGTTTTTATGAACTTTTATCCTAGTTTTGGTGAGAGAGGAACCTGCCCCAAAGTTTGTAAAATAATTATAGATAATAGATACACCGTGTTGTGTGTGTGTGTGTGTGTTTGGTAATATCTCAGGTTTCAGGCATCGCTTACAAGTCGTGGAACATATCCTCGGTAGTGCACAAATAACATGGAGCATGTGAGTCACGATGAAGTCTTAAGGAACGTGGAAACAAGGATATTTACACTTAGAATCAGAAGGTGACAGTTGAAAACCGTCGGACACGGAATGAAGAAAAAAAGGCTTAGAAATGCTCACAATATCAGGACATGATGAAGGCAAGATGGAAACGGCGAGTAACTTACCTATCAAGCCGGTGCCCATGGATGTTAGAACACAGAGCCTGTAGTGTAGAACAAAAGATAATCATTTCTAAAAGTCGCAACGTATAGGAAGCTGTCTATATTTCTGAGATGAGGTATTATGTACACTATTTACATTATTCGGACTATTGTCCTCATCTTTGCTGCCATATTTATTACGTTTCGGCCTTTCAGTATCTGTCTATATTTCTGAGATGAGGTATTATGTACACTATTTACATTATTCGAACTATTGTCCTTATCTTTGTCGCCATATTTATTACAACGTTTCGGCCTTTCAGTATCTGTCTATATTTCTGAGATGAGGTATTATGTACACTATTTACATTATTCGGACTATTGTCCTCATCGTTGTCGCGATATTTATTACAACGCCCTTCTTCAGGTGGTTGGAATGTCGAACTGAACCTTTTATTTCGCTCACTGGTGTAGACTGTTCTAGTTCCACGTGCCATGTTTAATGGATGTCAGTTATCAGTTATCTTCTGTTGACTCCCCTCTCCAAGTTCTCCACCGCCTTAACCAGGCATTGAAGTCACACTCTTTGGGTCTTGTCACTGGATCTAACTAACGCCTTTATGCACTGTGCCATGTGTCCTTGAGGAGATCTGTGTATGAATATCTGGGCATTATAAACCTAATGTCTTCAGCAATCATTACCAGTGCCCATGCGACAAAGATGAGGACAATAGTTCGAATAGTTTAAATAGTGTATAGGAAGCTGTGGAGAGAAATGATTACCAACGTCTTGAAGTGACACGTACCATAGAAGAAGAATTTCTCTGATTATGTGTTTGGGTGTCTTGTTTTTATTTCCCCTGTTTTTAAAACGTAAATAAACCTTTTTATAAACAGGGAAAATAAAACTGAGATAATAGAATTCACTAAAATAACCCCTAGTTTAACGTGCAGGTATCGATCAGAGAGTTTATTTCAGGATATTTACATTTATAAGTGAATATGTAATACTCAACCTTAGCTTTCGAGTTATTTGTTTTCGTCAAATAACAAACTCTACTTGACCCAATGCACTTTTATCTACATTTTCTGGCTTCTAAAGTTGCTAACGCATTGTACTTGTCAATTTGCTTGCCGTTCTCTTTTGACAGCACGATTTTCAAGTACACGTTGACTCTTTCCAAAAGCTGTATGCCGCCATCAATTATGAATGGATTTACACGTAATCTTCACCTGTCTGGAGGAAGCTACGTGTATTTGTAATGCAAGAAAATGTAAATGATAGAACTTGTTAGCCTAAAGATTAGATTGCAAGGAAGTGACGATAACAGGTCGGACTTCGTTTTGAAACAATTCTATAGAAAGTAAAATACGAGAGTATGCAGAAAAGTTCTCAGTTCGACCAAGTTTCTTTCGAAAATACATTCTGATATTTGTTTCAATTTTGGGAACGGACTTGGATTGGAAATATTTCAACACGGACTAAATTAATAATAGGTGAAACAGGGAGAGGAAGTTATTAAATCCAACACCGTGTACTTAATTCTGTATTGTCAGGGAACTGTTGTTATAGTTATTCTCCTGATTTCGTTCTTTTCCTTCTTCTGTGTAACGTATCTCTTCAAGACGCTGGTGATCATGCCAAATATGGATATACTGTATGCTGGGACATCTTCCTCTCGTCATCTTGATTATTTGAATTTTGCCACAGTAGATCGCCTGCTGGTTTGTTCTTGACGAGAATGCTTCCGTTTATATTCCGTCTTGGTCGATTGATAAAAAAATATTACTGATATGCCCGGCAGCTGATCTTGGCCAATCCAAATGTTATGCCATTTACGAAATGTCCCGGCCTCATATATTGAGCGAACGTAACAAAATGCTGCTTAAAAATTTAAAAAAATATTTTGTTCATAACTTATAATGCAAGATGGAGCGAATACTCCAAATAAAACAATTTTATATGAAAGATATCTTTAAATTATTCTATGTGACATGCCCATTCAGGACACTGGGAATCATGGCTCTCCACTATTTCCTGTCCTTTGTAGCTCTTAGTGAAGTTCGTCTTTTTGTTATCACTCCTAAACTCTGCCATCCATTTACACAAGCTAGTTAGGTAAGTTAAGCACTGATTTCCTCTGTCCATCTTGCCTTCAATATATCCTGTGAGTGCCGAATTTTTCAAGCCTTCTTTCTTCATTACGTGCCCTACAAATTTCAACTCATTCTGATGCTATGTATAAATTACCTTTTTGTTTCCATTTTTCTAAAACTTCGTTATTGCTTCCAAAGACATTGTTCGCAATAACACCAACCCTTCGGATTTCGTTATTGCATTTCGCATATTTTGTTAAAACACTTCACAGATATTTCAATGGTTGCACATGTTTAATTTTGATATCATCAATTTATAATTAGCATAATGGACTGTTACTTTTGTTAACAACCTTGCATTCTGTCTTTTTGCAAGTGATGTTTAGTCCTTTCTTCTCGCTTTCCTTCACTAGTTTTTGTAGGAGTTCTTGTAGTTCCCTTTCTATGTCGACTATCAACACTGTAAATATTCTCAAATAGAGTGTGTCTATAGAGAAGACAGAATGAATAAAAAGAAACAAGAGGAAAAACCATTAGCCGACGCGTTTTGTCCTCTGAGGGAATATATCAAGACAATTGTCTTGATAAAGTCCCTCAGAGGCCGAAACGTTTCGACTAACTATACTTTTACGTCTTGTCTCTATTTATCAACACAGTGTCATCTGCATATCTTATTAAGATTCTGACCGTCAATAATGAATCCTACTAGGAATTGTAATTTTCTCAGAATCGCCTCACTGTTTAGGATGAATAAGTCTGGCGAGAGGACGCATCCTTGTCTTATACTTCTTTCTATTTTGTATATTTACTGAAATCATTTTCTATGCAGGCGGTTTACTGTCAATATAGAATCTGGGTTATTCTAATATCCCTCCCAAATATGTCAAGGGTACCTAGCAGTTTCAACATTTTTTTTTGTGACTTACTTGTGACGTAATTAATGATGATCAAAGTTTCACCTCATATGCTGAAGTCAGGTTTTGTGAACAAAGATCTTTACTATTACTTTGCTTTTTGCATGTATGACTGTTACGCTTTTTACTTTCTGTTTGGGATCAGAGTGTAAAAACTGCACCATCTCCGGCCTATTTGAGCTAAAAACGGAAAAGTTTACTGATGTAGATGACGGAATATCTATACGATTACTCTCCTTTGTATGTGCAATTGTTAACTTAGATCAGAGTGTAGAATCTGCTCAGTTACCAGCTCTTCTGAGCTAAATAAATTACGTATTCCAGCCAAATATCTCCCCGACGATTCTTCTTTGTGTATGCGATTGGTAAAATTTTATTTTAATTTTTTCATTTTTTGACCTGGGATCAGAGTGTAGAATCTGCTCGATAAACGGCTCCTATGAGCTGAAATAAATTGCGGTTCCTGATCGGAAGAGTCGATTCTGTTACACTGATTAATTGTATGTAGAACTGTTATGTTATTATTTGTATTCGGGGTTATTTTGGCGGGTGACGGGGGTGCACAGGATCTAAGTGTTTTATTCAACTCGAACCCTGGACTTTCTAAGGTGAAACCATTCACGCTTTCTGATCGAAAAAAAGAAAAACGATAAAAGAAATTAAAGAAGAAAAGAAGGAATGTGATCCAAGGGACGAAAAAGGCAAGTGTATTAAAACTGGAAAAATAGAAGAAAAATGTTTGTGTGTGTGTGTTGTGTATGTGCATGAATGTATCTATATAGTATAATATATATATAAAAAATACATATATATATTTGTGTATCTATGTAGTATACTATATATATTATATAGGCATATAAATATATATTATGAAATGGACAAAGTCCGACAATTATTTTAAGACAATTTTATGCTTATAAGTTCTTTTTCATAGATACAATTATTTAAATGTTCCGTTTATAATAAACAGTATTAACGACATTTACCAGCCTGAATGTCGTAGAAATTTGCATAGAAAATATGCGTCCTCCAACAGGAATCGAACCTGTATCCTATACGGAACCATCATATAGCCTGACGTGCTTTACCGATTTAGCCACAGTAGGAGGACGCATATTTTCTATGTCGTTAATACGGTTTATTATAAACAGGGCGTGTTTTTAAATATTTGTATTTATAAAAAAGAATATATAAACATAAAAATGTCTTAATATATATATATATATATATATATATATATATATATATATATATATATAAAAAGAAATATAGTCTTAAGGTGTGCTATATTTATGGAACAAAGTGCTCAATATCAGAGATAGAGCGTGTGTAAATATAAAAGTGAACATAGAAGTCAACACTTAGAGGCGACAGTCTGTTTCATGCTATATGCAATCGTCAGGCCTGACGATCGCATATAGCATGAAACAGACTGTCGCCTCTAAGTGTTGACTTCTATGTTCACTTTTATATATATATATATATATATATATATATATATATATATATATATATATATATATATATATATATTTATATATATATATATATATATATATATGAAGAAAATATAGGGAAAAAACAAACAAAAATCCTTATATGCAATTATGCTGTTTTAATGTTAATATTTCAACGTCGGACGTTTCGGTCTAATAAACCATCTTCAGGACATATTCATAAAATATAATTAACATTATTAATTCAACATGACAAATAATAATGTTAATTATATCTTATATGTCCTGAAGATGGTTTATTAGACCGAAACGTCCGATGTTGACATATTAACATTAAAACAGCATAATTGCATATAAGGATTTTTGTTTGTTTTTTCCTATATTTTCTTCGTATATTTTCTTGATACTGTCGGATCTATATCCATATATTTGCTTACATATATATATATATATATATATATATATATATATATATTATAATATATATGTGTATGCATGCATGTATGTATCTATGTAATATAATATATATATATATAATATATATATATGTGTGTAGTATAACATATGTGTGTGTATCCATGTATGTATGTAGTATAATATATATAACTATTTATATGTAGTGTAATATATGTGCAAGTGCGTATCTATGTTGTATAATATATATATATATACATATGTAGTATAACATATATATATATATATATATATATATATATATATATATATATATATATATATATATATATATATTGTGTGTGTGTGGTAAAAAAAAACGAAACAGGAAGAAAGATATGCACGAGTGCCAGTTTCATGCTCAGGCATTCAGCAGGTGGTCAACAGGCGCCTGATTATTACCTCACCGTTAAACTGGCATGTGTGTTTACATTTCTCCCGTTTGTTTGTTTTTTTTCTATTAAAGTAGCTGTCTGCTTGACATGGAACTCTATTTTTTTAATCGACGATAAAACGCAAATCTGTTGTTAATATTATTAACGCTGTTGTGTTATCGACCAAAAAAATTCAATAACATAAGATTTTCTTACGCCCCAAAACTTTCGATGTATGCATTTTTGGAAGATATGGTTCCCAGGAAAAACGCAAATATAGAGCTCGATAAAGGCTGATAAAATATTAATAAAAATCAGTAAAATTAAATATCCACTTATCTTACATCCACTCTAAGTTTTGGAGAATTTCATCTACTCTTCATGAGTCCTGATTGTAAAATTTTACAATCATGTCAGTGGATGAACCTTTTCCTATTGAATATGTTTCCATGTATTTAGACATAATTATCCAGAGGTTAGAAGAAAGCAAAATCGTCTGAATACTTCGTCACATTTCTTCGGTATTTCTTCGATATTCCTAACCATGGACGGACAATTGCGACCCGGAAAATTGCGTACCTGACAATTGCGTACCTGACAATTGCGTCCCTAGACAAATCCGTCTATTTTAAAGAGTCATTTAATATAGAAATCTGCATACCAATAGCTTTAATTACTCTAAGAAAGTAGAAGGTTAGTTATCATAAATAAAAAAAAAAGAGAGAAAAATTTCTTTTTTAAAGCAAGAGAAAATTAAGCTAGCAGTTTCAATTCAATCCAGCACTGCGTACCACAAACATCTAATAGATTCTGGATTTTATAGATTATATTTTAATTTGGAAGCCATGGCTAAGTTCCGAAAATCAAATACTGGTGGAAAATATTTGTGGACAATGAAAATTACAGCTACCGCTCCCATAAGGAAAACGCCAATGAATCAAAAATATACTGGCGATGTGTAACGAGATCTTGCAATACCATTAATCTGTCACTACATTTTAAACAAAAATAAACTTTTAATTTTTTTATTTTATTTTATGATAACTACCTGTGCTTTTTTCAACATTTATGTCAACTGCTTTTAAAAGCTTCAAAAATTATCAGAAGTACGCAATTATCCAGGAACTCATTTGTCTAGGGACGTAATTTTCCAGGAAAATAATTTCCCAAAGAAATAATTACCCATTGAAATAATTGCCCATGGACGTAACTGTCCGGAACACAACTGTCCTAGAATTTTTAATCATAATACTATTTTTGTACAAATTGAATATTTCTAACGAATACTTTTCCACCAACTCAGACATTCGCAGACCCCCTCCACCATGCCCATGTTCACAGTAGCAAACCATCCCCATTTCTTTTCGTATTTCTTTGATAAGGAGAAAGTTCCTCTCGGAAAACTATTTTCACTAGTGCTGTTACTTTTTGGAACAGACTCCGGAGAAGATGCTTCCAAGACAGCTATAATATTGGTCTCTTTATGTCCAGGGTCGGCCGATATCTATCTTACACGTCTTCATAATATGCATTTCTTTCTTCCTCCTTCTCACCCTCTTACAATAATCTCACTCAAAACCCTCTACCTTGAGTGGAACTTAGGCTTTGTATTGGGTGAAATAACAATAAAAATAAAAACAGGGTCAACTGATATCTATCTTAAATGTCTTCATAATATGGATTTATTTTTGTGTTCATATGTATGTTTTATTTTTTTTCTAAAATTTCTGCAAGTTTCCCCCCTGTATTATAGGGGGTGGAAGTGGCGACGGTTTATATGTGCCTGCTTCAGAATTGTTATTGTTATGGATACTTTGGGTTTTGATCAAAACCATATTTTTGGATGTGATGGTAATTATTATTAGTCAAAAAAATAAAAGAAAACGGTTATATTCTATAAGTTATATGATTTAAAATATATACGTAATCCATAACTTAAGGCCAAACTAAAATAGTATGAACGCTGATTACATTGTTTTAAAAAAACAACATTTACTCACTTATTAGACATTAAATTATGCCAGCATACTCCATAATTTACCGGGACTTTTATACATCTTCATATACACTCATGGACAAAATTATGGGGAAGGAGCAGAAAAGTTACATATATGATTGAAACTAGTTTATATATTAGCTGAAAACACTATAATAATTGAATAATAATATTGAATTGATGTTTCACTGGCATTTAATGGTACCAATACAGATTCGTGTTCCTTTTTACTTATTTAACATAAGTGGCAAAATCATTTATTTGAAATTTAATCTGTAGTGATAAATCTTTTCTATTTTTAGTAACAAGTTTAGTGTCAATTTATAAGTGCTTCTTCTTTGTTAAAAATGTCTACGAAGAAAACTATTCCTGAAAAGAAAATGGCTGTAATCATTGCATTGTTCAAAGAAGGGTTATCCCTAATCAAAATTGCAAGAAAAGTGAAATATTTCAGAAATTGCGTGCAAACAACCATTAAAAAATAACGAAACCAATTCAAAAAAAAAAAAATCGTGATTGTCAAGTTCGGAAAAGGTGTACAAACTTCAAAGGAAGACAGACTGTTTAAGAGGGTATCTCTTGATGATAGGTAAAAAATCCGTTCTAACGTGAGTGCTGAATTTCGAGAGGCAACAAACAAAGTGATATCGACTCGCACAGCAAGAAAAGGAGCTTAGTAGAATCTGGCCTCAAAGGAGGTACATCTAGAAACAAAAATATTGCTGTCTGAGATTAATAAAAAAAAAAAAAAAAAAAAAGAGACTTTATTTTGCAAAAAGAACATGAAAATTGGACGGTTGTCTGGTCTGATGAAAGCAACTTTGAAGTAAGTTCCTTTATTTGTTGAGGATAATTGATTTTATTATCCCTATTGATACTGTATTTTTATAGAAAATAGAAAATAGAAAATTATCCCTAACATGATTATTTTTATCAGATTTTGGGAATTCCTAGAGTTGTTTATGTTGGTTAAAGAGTTGGGGAAGCATATGATGCTCAATCTATTGCCCCAACTGTAAAATTTGAAGGTGGGAGCATAATGGTTTGGGGTTTCATGTTGTCTTCCAGGACAGGAATGTTATTCATATATGAGGGTAGAAAGAATTCTAGCACGTTACCAACATTAGAGAAAATTTTCTACAATAACATACCAGATAGAGTAATCTTCCAACAAGACAACCCACCGCGTCATACATCCAGAGTTTCGAAGGGTTGGTTTGAAAAGAAAGATGTGAGGTTAATGAAGTGGCCTCCTCAATCCTCTGACCTGAATACAATTGATCATCTGTGGTCATTCTTAGATACAAGAGGTGAGGGTGCACAAATATTCTTCAAAACGTGAATTAGAAGACAAACTTAACGAAGAATGGCAGGATATCGAGACAATTCTCTGTGCTAAGCTAGTTTCCAATATGCAAAATCGCTTAAAGGGAGTTATAAAAGCAAAAGGTGCCCACACTAAGTATTAAATATAAGTTTAATTTAAAAGCTTTGTTCTTTTTCTTTTAATGTTAAAAATAAATTTTAATTATATTTCTAATTAACCCAAAATTTTTTACATGGCTGTATATATATATATATATATATATATATATATATATTATAACTCGGATATAAGAGACCCGGATATAAGAGAAACACGGATAAAAGAGAGACTTTCTCTGGTCCCAAATTAGAGCCATACTTACCTAAACAAAACAGACCAAACCCGGATATAAGAGAAACCCGGATATAAGAGAATTCTTCTCCGGTCCCGACAACTCTCTTATATCCGAGTTACACTGTATATATATATATATATATATATATATATATATATATATATATATATATATATATATATCTTCTTTCTATAGAGAAATCATATATTTTCATTTACTCAATTCCAGACACCCGCGGCTTAAAGGATCCGCATCAAGTCGAAAATCTTCAGGACCAGGCGCAAGTAATGTTGGGTCAACACATTCATACTCAACACCCAACACAACCAATTAGGTAAGTAGTATCTTTTCTCGGCCTTGTTTTCTTAACAATTATCCCCACCTCCCAAGGGCTAACAATAATATCACCGGTTGAAACAACACTTCTCATACGATCCAGTAAAATGCAAGGAGTTACTGAGAGTGAAAGAGAATGGGAAGACTTTAGGAGAAGGAACTGAAAATCCAATACTAAACAGGAAACAACAGACAAACCTTGAAGAGACTGGAGAGGGCCTGTGAACCGGGCGATAAGCTGGCCTATTTACTTCTTATTGCATTCAACGCAACAGCAACAGCTAACGTTATGAGGCCGTGGATCTCTACTCAACAAAGAAGTCAACAGGGTTAACATAATGTTATGCCACACATCACATTACAAGCAGTTTCAAGTAAGAAAGAAACATTAACTTCTTATAGAAACGGCTGTTGAAGAATTAATTTCGAATCTCGGATAAACTGAAGCATGTTCATATCAATCTTTTTATTGAGTATTTGTCTATATCTCTGAGAAGAGGTATTAAGATTACTTGCTTTATTTACATTATTCGGATTGTTATCTTCCTTGCCATATTCACTACGTTTCGGCCGTTGTACGTTCCGACCTTTATGCCTATGTCTCTCTATATCTCTGTCTATATCTCTGAGATGAGGTATTATGATTATTTGCATTATTTACATTATTCGAACTGCTATCCTCATCTTCATTGGCATATTCACAACGTTTCGGCCGTTGTACGCTCCGGCCTTTATGTCTATATCTCTGCATCTCTGTCTATATCACTGAGATGAGGTATTATGATTACTTGCATTATTTACATTATTCGGACTGTTATTCTCATCTTCAATCACCTGAAGAAGGCCGGAGCGTAAAACGGCCGAAACGTTGTGAACATGGCAATGAAGATGAGGATAACAGTCCGAATAATGTAAATAATGCTGTTTATTGAGCTTTATACAATGCTTCGACAGTACGTCTACTAACACTGGAACGAGAAAATGAAGATTAATTGCATTATTTACAATATTCGGACTGTTATCATCAACTTAATTGCCATATTCACAACGTTTCGGCCATTTTACGAATTTCGTACCGAACCCTTTATGTCGTCCACCCGGGTAGATTGTTCTAGTTCCACGTGCCATGCCTCTTCCGAATGTCACAGTTATTTCCCTTTAACTCAACTCTCCAAGTTTATGTTCACCAATGCTGTGGACTGGTATTGAACTCACAACTATGTGTGTCTAGCCACTGGATTTAACCAACGTCTTTATCTACTGGGGCATGTGTCCTTCAGAGAGAGAAGATTAATATGGCCTCTGCGTAAGGATGACATCGAAATTCGTTATTTATTTATGGGCCGAGTGGTTAGAATGAGTTTTTTTTTAATCACTTCACCCCAAGGAAGGTGATAATGCCACTAAGATGCAAAGAGTTACTGGTTGAATGAGATTTAGAAGATTTTAGCAAAAGAAATCAGAAACCTAATCCTAAACTGGAAACAAAGGATAAACCTCTACTCCTGTTCAAAGACGAACCTCACTAATGGTTTCCACTACCCAAGAATAAAACACAGTCTATTCTTTACATGCAAATTGTAAATCTGAAGAAGGAGTCATGAAAGAAAGATGCCAACCAAATGAAAACACGAATGTTAATATTTATACTATTTACATTGTTCGGACTGTTGTCATCATCGTTATTTTCACATTTACGACGTTTCGGTCGTTTTACACTGCGGCCTTCTTCGTGTAATATACGTTAGAATTTCGAATTGAACCATCTATTTAGTCCACTAGGGTAGATTGTTCTCGTTCCACGTGCCATGCCTTTTCTGGCTATCTCAGTTTCAGTTATTTCTCTTTAGTAACTCAATTCTCCAAGTTTTTATTCACTTCAGATTTTAAAATCACAACTCTTTGAGATATGTCATTGGATTACTTCAAGCAACTCTTTTTTTTCACTATATTATTGGGGACACATGGTTGAAGTAATTCAGTCCGAATATTGTAAATAGTGTAAATAGTTACAATACCTCATCTCAGAAATATAGACAGATGTTGAAGGTGAATATGGCAATAAAGATGAGGACAACAGTCAAAACAATGTAAATAGTGTGTAAATAGAATACCTCATCTCAGAAATAGAGACAGCTTTTGAAGGTGAATATGGCAATAAAGATGAGGACAACAGTCAAAACAATGTAAATAGTGTGTAAATAGTTACAATCTCTATCTGAGAAATAGAGACAGCTTTTGAAGGTGAATATGGCAATAAATATGAGAACAACTTTCTGAACAATGTAAATCGTGTAAATAGTTACAATACCTCATCTCAGAAATATAAACAGATTAATGTTAAGCATTAGAACTCTGCATTATAAATATGACATCCCTTTCCACTGCATTCTTTTTCAAGGCCGCTTAATTGCAGTATCCTTAAAGTAAATATCACTCAAAGTAGTTTTCTGTTGCCATAGCAGGTTATGACGACACAACTATGAAATTCATACACTCTATTGTTCAGGGATCAGAGTCATCTTCAGTGACAGAATAAACATTTTGTGCAGCATATGAAGTCACATTCTGAGTGATAAAGGGTTAATATGTCTATGTGTTTGTGTGTGAGTGAGTGTGTGTGTTTTGTGTATGTGCGTACGGACGCACGCTGTCGTTCCTCGATCCGAGCAATGTAGGTGCCTGCTGCATGTGCGATTTTTTTTCTTTTTTTTTTTTTAGCGAGTGTCAAAAGAACATGCCATATGTAAAGTCTTGTGGCCCTGAGCCATACGAAAGCCGCTTAATTTGTACATACGTTTGCTTTTAAAATCACCTGTAAAAATTTCGCTGTGATCATTCTTTTAAATGTTGCACGCCTCTTTTTCCTTTTTTTCTTCACTTTCTTTTTTTCTTTCTTAAACGCGTTCTTCTTCCTACACCTCCCTTCACCTTCAACGTTCCACTCCGGCACTTTTTCTTTCTTCTTTCTTACACATCCTCTTCTTTTTTTATCTACTATTTTTTCCTTCTCTTTATCGCACGCTCTCTTTTTCTTTTTTCAATCTTTCAAATATTTTAATTATTATGTGTTTTTCTTTTGTTTTCAGACTTTTCTTAATTCCTCTTTTTTTTCTTTCTTCGTTTACGTACACCCTTTTTTTTTTTCTTGTGAATCCGCTTTTTTCTTTTCTCTTATTTTGCAATTTCTTCTTTTCCATACTTATGTTTTAAATACTATGTTTCTTTTTTCTTCTTTTTTACTTTCTCTTGTGTCTTTCTTTTCTTTCTTTTTTGATTCCTTCTTTCTTCAAATTAATTCATCCTTACTGTTCTTTTTCTTGTTTGGTTGTTTCTTTATTTCTTCAAATCCCTGCATCCTTTCTTTTTTTTTTTCTTTTTTGTTTCCTTCTTTCTTCAAATCGCTTCCTCTTTCTTCTTCTTTTTTCTTTCTTTCTTCAAATCACTTCATTCTTTTTCTTTTTCATTACTTTTGTTTGTTTCTTTCTTCAAATCACTACGTGCTTCTTTTTTTTTTCTTTTTTGTTTCGTTCTTTCTTCAAATTATTTCATCCTTCTTTTTCTCTCTTTGTTTGTTTCTTTCTTCAAATCAGTTTATCTTATTTTTTATTGTTTCTTTCTTTCTTCAAATCACTTCATCTTTCTTTTTTGTCTATTTCTTTCTTCAAATTATTTCATCATTCTTTTTCTTTTTCATTTTTTCTTTCTTTCTTTCTTCAAATTATTCCATCCTTCTTTTGTTTTTTCTTTTTTTGTTTCTTTCATTCTTCAAGTCACTTCAGCTTTATTTGTTTCTTTATTTCATCAAATGATTTCAGTTTTCGTTTTCATGTTTCTTTCTTTCTTTATATCACTTCAGCCTTCTTTTATTTTTTTCTTTCGTTCTTTCATCAAATCCCTTCATCTTTCTTTTTCTTTTTTCTTTCATCAAATCACTTGATCCTTATGTTTCTTTTTTATTTATTTCTTTCATAAAATCGATTCATCCTTCCTTTTCATTTTTTTGTTTCTTTCCTTCTTCAAATCAATTCATTTTTTTTCTTTTCCTTTTTTATTTCTTTCTTTCTTCAAATCAATTCATCCTTCTTTTTCCGTTTTTGTTTCTTTCTTTCTTCAAATTACTTCATCTTTCTTCCTCTTTTTTGTTTCTTTCAAATCAATTTCTTTTTAGATTCTTTCTTTCTTCAAATTACTTCATATTTTTTATTTTTTCATTTTTGGTTTCTTTCTTCAAACAAATTTGTATTTCTTTTTTTGTTTCTTTTTTTTTTTTCAAATAGCTTCATACTTCTTTTTCATTTTTTTGTTTCTTTTTTCTTGAAATCACTTCTGTTTTCTTTTTCTTGTTTCTTTGTTTCTTTCTTCAATTCATCCTTCTCTCTCTTTTTTCTTTCTTTCGTCAAATCACTTCAGCCCTCTGTTTTATGTTTCTTTCATTCTTCATATCATTTCAGCCTTCTTTTTTCTTTTTTCTTTCTTTCGTCAAATCACTTCAGCCCTCTATTTTAGGTTTCTTTCATTCTTCATATAATTTCAGCCTTCTTTTTTTTTTCTTCCATTTTTTAACAAATTACTTCCTTCTTCTTCGTTTTTTCTTTCTTCAAATTAGTTCATCCTTCTTTTTCTTTTTTGTTTGTTTCTTTCTTTAAATCACTTCATACTTCTTTTCCTTTTCCTTTATTTTCTTTCTTTCTTTCTTCAAATAAATTCATCGTTCTTTTCCCTTTTTGTTTCTTTCTTTCTTCAAATAACTTCATCCTTCTTTTTATATTTTTGTTTCCTTCTTCTCTCAAATTATTTCATCATTATTTTACTTTTTTGTTTCTGTTGTGGATTCCGGGATGAAATCCGTTACCAATAAATAACAAACGCCTAGAAGGAAAATAAATATCCTTCGAATTTTATACGCTTCCCTGTAACAGACTTAGCAATTTCTGTGTATGCATCATGGTCGGTCTATTTAACTTTCTCCATGTTTGTAGGTTAATTATCATCAGATCTGACCCTGAATCTAGTTGTAATTTTATCTTTTTATTCAAAATTTCAAATTCCACGTATTATCTTATATTAATATTGTCTTCGTCATGCATTCTAGTAACTCTTATCCTACTAGTAGGTTTTTTGTTCCTACATTGGGATGACTTGTGACCCGTTTTTCCACACGCTAGACAGTTTTTATGTTTAAAACGACAATCCTTATTTCAATGTAATCCTCCACATCGATAACATGCAGATGGGGGGTGGCTTATATTTCCCTTGATTTCTGTCATTAGTTGCTCTGAACGTTGTACTTTTTTTATTATTATAGAATTTTTGTTTTCTTTCCGGGGAGGGTGAAAATCGTAAACTTTTGTTCAACTTACGTATGTGTGCTACTCCTGGAACCTCGATATCCTTCGAGTCTTTCTTCATACTCAAACATTTTTGGCAGTCTTCTGACAATTTTTGTAGTGTTAATCCAGGCTCATTTTTAAGTTTTGAAAGCATTCTTTTACAGATTTCATTATTCTTGGCTGAGACTAACCCTTGTTCAAAAATAAGACACTTGAAATTGTCCGGAGTTAATTCTGCCAACTTAAAGTCGTCGCAATGTTTGTTCACGATTGCGGTGAACATGGAGTAGTCCTCATTTTTACCTTTTTTGAGATTATGACATTTCCACCTTTTCTGAAAAACTGACGTCTTTGACGAGCTCCGTAAGGCATGTAACTGCTTCGTTAAACGTTAAATCGTTTGTCTTTTTTGGCAAAATATAATCCATAAATTTTGTGTATTCTTCTGTTCCCAATTTTCTGAGTAATAGACGTAGCTTCTTAGCTTCCGTCCAATTTTCGCAATCGATGTTGAAGATGTCTTCGTGATGTCTGAAATAGTCCTCGAAATTTTTATCCTCTTCTACAGAGTATTTGAATGTTTCTATCGTGTTCCAAACTACGTCTTGGGAAAAAGTCGCCTCTTTTTCAATATTTTGTTGTTTGTTACCCGCTACCTTTAATATTGGTTCCTGGAGTTGCATTTGTCTTTCTTGATGTCTTTCTTCATTTTGCATTTGTCTTTCTTCATTTTGCATTTGTCTTTCTTCCATTCTTTCTTGAAATTTTAGTTGGTGTTCATTTTGTTTTTGTTGGAGTTGTATTTGCTGTTCATTTTGGTATTTTATAAGTTCTACTAAAATATTTTAAAAGTCCTCCATGATAAGAGTCTTACGCAAAACTCGATTTTACGTATTTTAATCCTCGTAAATCTTTGTCGCCAAGTTCTTGTGGACACTGGCAAACGGCAAATTTTTCTTTTGAGTCTCCGAGAAGTGAAAATCCTCGTCGCCCAAGTTGTGGTCGACGAGAGAGAAAATATTTTCTTTCCGTGTAGGTCCGAAGTACTTGTCGCCCAGTTGTTGTGGTCGACGAGAGAGAATTTTTTTTTCTTCCATGTGAGTTCGAAGTCCTCGTCGCCAAGTTGTGGATTCCGGGATGAAATCCGGTACCAATAAATAACAAACGCCAAGAAGGAATATAGGAAAATAAATGTATTAATGTAATAATACAAACTGGTAATGCAGGTTACTAATTTCAAGAATGCGGGTTAGTAGCAAATATATATATACAGTCTTGTATGACTTCTTACTGAGTCTACGTGCTTGCTCACTGTGACTCTTGCTCGTTACGTTAGTTCTGGTTCGTGCTCCTTTGTCCTTCTTTCTCGTTCGCTCTCTCGGGTATCCACTAACAGTAGTATATGTATACCCTGGTTGAGTCCATTTGTCTAAAAAGGGGAGAACCCCTCAACATTTTCTTTCTTTCTTCAAATTATTTCATCCTTCTTTTTCTTTTTCTATTTTGTTTCTTTCATTCTGAAAATCCTTTCAGCTTCATTTGTTTCTTAATTTCAAAAAAATCACTTCACCAATCAATTTCTTTTTTTATTCCTTCTTTCGTCAAATCACTTAATCATTCTTTTTTCTTTCTTTCATCAAATCACTTCATCCTCTTTTTCTTTTTTGTTTTTTTTTTTTCATTCAGATCATTTCGTCCTTCAGCTTTCTTTGTTTCTTTCATCAGATCACTTCATCCTCTTTTTCTTTTTTGTTTTTTTTTTTTCATTCAGATCATTTCTTCCTTCAGCTTTCTTTGTTTCTTTCATCAAATCACTTCATCCTCTTTTTCTTTTTTGTTTCTTTTTTTTTTATTCAGATCATTTCTTCATTCAGCTTTCTTTGTTTCTTTCATCAGATCACTTCATCCTCTTTTTCTTTTTTGTTTTTTTTTTTCATTCAGATCATTTCTTCCTTCAGCTTTCTTTGTTTCTTTCATCAGATCACTTCATCCTCTTTTTCTTTTTTGTTTTTTTTTTTCATTCAGATCATTTCTTCCTTCAGCTTTCTTTGTTTCTTTCATCAGATCACTTCATCCTCTTTTTCTTTTTTGTTTTTTTTTTTCATTCAGATCATTTCGTCCTTCAGCTTTCTTTGTTTCTTTCATCAGATCACTTCATCCTCTTTTTCTTTTTTGTTTTTTTTTTTTCATTCAGATCATTTCTTCCTTCAGCTTTCTTTGTTTCTTTCATCAAATCACTTCATCCTCTTTTTCTTTTTTGTTTCTTTTTTTCATTCAGATCATTTCTTCATTCAGCTTTCTTTGTTTCTTTCATCAAATCACTTCATCCTCTTTTTCTTTTTTGTTTCTTTTTTTTATTCAGATCATTTCTTCATTCAGCTTTCTTTGTTTCTTTCATCAGATCACTTCATCCTCTTTTTCTTTTTTGTTTTTTTTTTTCATTCAGATCATTTCTTCCTTCAGCTTTCTTTGTTTCTTTCATCAGATCACTTCATCCTCTTTTTCTTTTTTGTTTTTTTTTTTCATTCAGATCATTTCGTCCTTCAGCTTTCTTTGTTTCTTTCATCAGATCACTTCATCCTCTTTTTCTTTTTTGTTTTTTTTTTTTCATTCAGATCATTTCTTCCTTCAGCTTTCTTTGTTTCTTTCATCAAATCACTTCATCCTCTTTTTCTTTTTTGTTTCTTTTTTTTTTATTCAGATCATTTCTTCATTCAGCTTTCTTTGTTTCTTTCATCAGATCACTTCATCCTCTTTTTCTTTTTTGTTTTTTTTTTTCATTCAGATCATTTCTTCCTTCAGCTTTCTTTGTTTCTTTCATCAGATCACTTCATCCTCTTTTTCTTTTTTGTTTTTTTTTTTTCATTCAGATCATTTCGTCCTTCAGCTTTCTTTGTTTCTTTCATCAGATCACTTCATCCTCTTTTTCTTTTTTGTTTTTTTTTTTTCATTCAGATCATTTCTTCCTTCAGCTTTCTTTGTTTCTTTCATCAAATCACTTCATCCTCTTTTTCTTTTTTGTTTCTTTTTTTTTTATTCAGATCATTTCTTCATTCAGCTTTCTTTGTTTCTTTCATCAGATCACTTCATCCTCTTTTTCTTTTTTGTTTTTTTTTTTCATTCAGATCATTTCTTCCTTCAGCTTTCTTTGTTTCTTTCATCAGATCACTTCATCCTCTTTTTCTTTTTTGTTTTTTTTTTTCATTCAGATCATTTCGTCCTTCAGCTTTCTTTGTTTCTTTCATCAGATCACTTCATCCTCTTTTTCTTTTTTGTTTCTTTTTTTTCATTCAGATCATTTCGTCCTTCAGCTTTCTTTGTTTCTTTCATCAGATCACTTCATCCTCTTTTTCTTTTTTGTTTTTTTTTTTTCATTCAGATCATTTCTTCCTTCAGCTTTCTTTGTTTCTTTCATCAAATCACTTCATCCTCTTTTTCTTTTTTGTTTCTTTTTTTTTTATTCAGATCATTTCTTCATTCAGCTTTCTTTGTTTCTTTCATCAGATCACTTCATCCTCTTTTTCTTTTTTGTTTCTTTTTTTTTTATTCAGATCATTTCTTCATTCAGCTTTCTTTGTTTCTTTCATCAGATCACTTCATCCTCTTTTTCTTTTTTGTTTTTTTTTTTCATTCAGATCATTTCGTCCTTCAGCTTTCTTTGTTTCTTTCATCAGATCACTTCATCCTCTTTTTCTTTTTTGTTTCTTTTTTTTCATTCAGATCATTTCGTCCTTCAGCTTTCTTTGTTTCTTTCATCAGATCACTTCATCCTCTTTTTCTTTTTTGTTTTTTTTTTTCATTCAGATCATTTCGTCCTTCAGCTTTCTTTGTTTCTTTCATCAGATCACTTCATCCTCTTTTTCTTTTTTGTTTTTTTTTTTTCATTCAGATCATTTCTTCCTTCAGCTTTCTTTGTTTCTTTCATCAAATCACTTCATCCTCTTTTTCTTTTTTGTTTCTTTTTTTTTTATTCAGATCATTTCTTCATTCAGCTTTCTTTGTTTCTTTCATCAGATCACTTCATCCTCTTTTTCTTTTTTGTTTTTTTTTTTCATTCAGATCATTTCTTCCTTCAGCTTTCTTTGTTTCTTTCATCAGATCACTTCATCCTCTTTTTCTTTTTTGTTTTTTTTTTTCATTCAGATCATTTCGTCCTTCAGCTTTCTTTGTTTCTTTCATCAGATCACTTCATCCTCTTTTTCTTTTTTGTTTTTTTTTTTTCATTCAGATCATTTCTTCCTTCAGCTTTCTTTGTTTCTTTCATCAAATCACTTCATCCTCTTTTTCTTTTTTGTTTCTTTTTTTTTTATTCAGATCATTTCTTCATTCAGCTTTCTTTGTTTCTTTCATCAGATCACTTCATCCTCTTTTTCTTTTTTGTTTCTTTTTTTCATTCAGATCATTTCTTCCTTCAGCTTTCTTTGTTTCTTTCATCAGATCACTTCATCCTCTTTTTCTTTTTTGTTTTTTTTTTTCATTCAGATCATTTCGTCCTTCAGCTTTCTTTGTTTCTTTCATCAGATCACTTCATCCTCTTTTTCTTTTTTGTTTCTTTTTTTTCATTCAGATCATTTCGTCCTTCAGCTTTCTTTGTTTCTTTCATCAGATCACTTCATCCTCTTTTTCTTTTTTGTTTTTTTTTTTTCATTCAGATCATTTCTTCCTTCAGCTTTCTTTGTTTCTTTCATCAAATCACTTCATCCTCTTTTTCTTTTTTGTTTCTTTTTTTTTTATTCAGATCATTTCTTCATTCAGCTTTCTTTGTTTCTTTCATCAGATCACTTCATCCTCTTTTTCTTTTTTGTTTCTTTTTTTTTTATTCAGATCATTTCTTCATTCAGCTTTCTTTGTTTCTTTCATCAGATCACTTCATCCTCTTTTTCTTTTTTGTTTCTTTTTTTTCATTCAGATCATTTCGTCCTTCAGCTTTCTTTGTTTCTTTCATCAAATCACTTCATCCTCTTTTTCTTTTTTGTTTCTTTTTTTTTTATTCAGATCATTTCTTCCTTCAGCTTTCTTTTTTTCTTTCATCAGATCACTTCATCCTCTTTTTCTTTTTTGTTTTTTTTTTTTTCATTCAGATCATTTCTTCCTTCAGCTTTCTTTGTTTCTTTCATCAGATCACTTCATCCTCTTTTTCTTTTTTGTTTCTTTTTTTTCATTCAGATCATTTCGTCCTTCAGCTTTCTTTGTTTCTTTCATCAAATCACTTCATCCTCTTTTTCTTTTTTGTTTCTTTTTTTTTTATTCAGATCATTTCTTCCTTCAGCTTTCTTTGTTTCTTTCATCAGATCACTTCATCCTCTTTTTCTTTTTTAGTTCTTTCTTTTTTCAAATCAGTTCATCCTTCTTCTTTTTTTCTAGTCCCAATCATTCTTCTTCACTTGCTTCTAACTTTTTTCTTTTTCACTTAACATCGTATTTCGTCTCGTTTTCCCGCCTTTTCTTTCTTTCTTTCGTCCTCGGTATGACGATAAACTACATCCTGCAACGCGGCCTCCGATCGGGAGATTGAAGTTTTTTGGTTCGTGGAGACACATTAATTGATACAGCTGGGCAAGCTTGCTAACCATTACACCACGTTAAAGGGCTTTAATAAAAATAAAATGTGATAGCTGATAGAATTCTAACATGCGTACCCCTTCTCAATGACCATCCTCGGTATGACGATAAACTACATCCACGTCCAGGGTAAGACGATAAACTATGTCCGACAGCAAGGCCTCTGATCAAGAGGTTTTAAGAAGCGTGGAACTACTTCTTAATTGCTGGTGTTCCCAGGTCCACCCTGAGCCGAGGTTGTAGCACTTGTTAGGTTCCCAGTTATGGGGCAAATAGTAAACACCCCAAACAATGACCAACAATACACTTTGATAGTAAAGTAACCAAATATAGTTTTATGGTCTAAAAACTATATATATTTTTTTTTTACACTGAAACTATAAAATATGTAGAAAATATTTAGATTTCAGCATTAAATAACCCATAGAGGTATTGATGTGCCGCTAAACAAAATCAAAATCTTTCTATTTCTTCTTCATTTTTCCAGTTTTGTCATTCTTCATTATTTTTCTTTTCATTCCCCTTAGTCTCTTTCCTCCCACTTTTCTTCTTCATTTTTTCTTTTCTTTCCTCTTCTCTCACCTTCTCTCTTTCATCTTCTTTCTTATCTTTTATTGCCGTTTTCCTTTTCCTTTCTTTGTCTTTCATTTCCCCCCCTCTTCTGTCTCTTCCTCTTTTTCTAACTCCTTCTCCCACTATCTTCTTCTTAGTTTCAAAATTGATAACAATTCTCAAGAGTTCATATCATTTACATCAAATTCTATCAGCAACAATTCAATTAGTGTTGCTTGCTAATTTACAACCAACCAACCGCCATTTCGCTTATAGACATCAACTGTCCGTCGTTATCCAAAAGTCAATCTGATTAGTTAGTTAAATCCATTGCTATCCAACATAGTCACCTTTATTTCTGCATTTTCAGTCTTTAAAGGATTTCTTTTTCTTAAGAGAAGATGCAATCTACAGTGAATAGTGTTGATAATAAGAAAACTTTCTAGTTAACAAAAAACCGGAAGAGAGTTCCACAAACGAGAAAATAAACTGTTACGCTATTTACATTGTTTGAACTGTTGTCCCCATCTTTGCTGCCATACTCACGACGTTTCGGCTGTTGCCCGTTCTGGCCTTCTTCAGATGATTGGTATTTCGAACTGAACCGTTTATTTCGTCTACCGGGGTAGAATGTTTTGGTTCAACGTGCATACCTCCTTTGGGTGTCTTAGTTATCCCTTTAACTCAACATTTTTTTTTTTTTTTTTTTTTCTTTTTTTTACCACTGCAGTAGCCGGCTATCGAACTCACAACTCTTTGGGTCATATCATGGGATCAAACCAATGCTTTTATCTACTCGGTCATGTGTCCTCAACAGTCCAAACAATGTAAATAGTATAAATAATTACAATACCTTATCTCAGAAATAGAGATAGATAAACACTGTTAGCATAGAATTTAGACTTACAACTAGCCATTTCAACTGTAAACTGGGGAAGCATTGCTGCCAATCGAGCTCTGGTCTCAAATTCATAAAGTCTTGGGACTATAGAGAAAAGTTCATCAGAATACTTACCATGAACATTTTCTTAAGCATTTCACCCTAAGCAAGACAGGAGCGCCGCTAGTATGCAAGAGGCTACACAGAGTGTAATTAAAGGAAAAGACTGGGTATAGTGATGGATGGGGGAGTAAGGAAAGGATAAAAGAAGAATGAGGGAGGGTAAAAAAAGAACGTGAATCAAGGCAACAGAAGATATTATTGACTTTATCATTAAATTTATGAAGATTATAGTTATCAGGGAAGCAAGTAAGAGGAAGGGAGTTCAACTGCTGGGAAGTGCGAGAGATGAAGATGTAGAAGAGGCGGTTACATTTAACTGTTTCGGCAGTAAAAGAGTTGGACAGAGATGCCAACCTAGTAGCACGCTTAAATCCATGCAATTAAAAAAAAAATAGTACAGCGGTGGGAAATGAACTGAAACCGAGATGCCAGGACAGGACCAATAACATTACAGATTCTTCTTTGGATTTATCAAGGATCTCTAAATATGCAGCAGGAAGCACCCGACTAGATGTGACAGCAAGGCAATGGACTAATGGTTGACTTATAAATATGTAAGATGGATTCGGATAAATTGTCTGGCACGAAACAATGAAGCAACTTTCCTATGTTGATTTGTTCGATCCAGTAATCCTGTTCTCGTCAATATTATGATCATAAGAATGATTTCTAGAGAAGATTTTCATTAATATTGGGTTGGTGCAAAAAATAATGACGTAATAATGTCGTTTTTTAACGTATTTTTTAACGTCAAAAAACGACATGATTACGTCATTATTTTTGCACCAACCTAATATTTGACCCGAATAAGCTTTTCTTGAAAAGACAGTTGTGAATACTCTGACCTAATGGTTTCTGGAGAACAGAAGAAAATTTATACGGTAAAGAGTGGTTATTAATGTGATAAAAAAGTTTTTAGATAAGAGAATCTTTAATACAATGTCCGATAGAAATGAAATTTTAACTGTTTTTTATTTGGTTGGTTCAAAAATAATGACGTAATAATGTCGTCTTTTGACGTTAAAAATACATCAAAAAACGACATTATTACGTCATTATTTTTGCACCAACCTAATACATTGGTGTTTACTCTGTACAAGCCCGAGAACGACTCAAGGTAGAGGGTTACAGAGTAAAAGGCATTGTTTTAGTAGATATGTGGAGAAGATAATGGTTAATCCTAGACTTGAACAGATTACGATTGTAGTGATCGAGGAAGAGCCATCTTGGGAGCCGGTTCCATAGAGCAACGGTTCACATGAACAAGCTGCTCGGGTCTTAGACATGGAGGTTCGAACTGATGGAACTAAGGAATCTAGTCCGTCTGAACACTTTCCATGGAAATGGCGATAGAATAGCAAGAGGCTTGCTACTTTTTATCTGTGAGAAAAGAGTGGTAGGGTGGAAAACAATTTGTCACCCACAGTGACGGAGGGGACGCTTTTGGAGTTTATCTAGAGACAGGAAAGTGAAGCTTGGTCAGCTCTTGCGTATATATGGCAGCAGTACTCCATTTGGGGATTGATCTGGCTTTTGTAAATGTAGAGGATAGCAAAAGAAGTGAGGTACTTTACTAGACCATTACAGGGAACAGACCATATTTCATCACTTGAAAAGAAAAGTTTTAATAATTCTGTGTCCAGAAGAAACTCTCAGACAGAATAATAGGTAGTTACAATCCAAAAGATTTAGTACAATAAACGATTGCAAATCCTACTAAAGGTTGCAGTCTCAATTTTATAGACGATATCTACTTCAGATATCCTCATCCACGGTTCCAGGTTCCTCCGTTTCACGTATCCGCGAACAAACCTATTAAGTTTAGTAAAAAGTATTTTTAGGGGGTGGGGGCAAATTGTAATGGCATTACTATCATCGTGACTACTAATCATAAGTGGCAGTAAAGAATACACTTAGAGTATCCGACTATATGACAATGTAAAAAATACATTTAAAGTACCTGACCATATGACAATGTAAAGAATACACATAGAGTACCCGACCATATGACAACGTAAAGAATACATTTAGAGTACCTGACAATATGACAATGTAAAGAATACATTTAGAGTACACGACCATATGACAATGTTCAGTGCAGAAGCCAGTGGGTTGACGAGTATAAACGCCCACAATTGACCCCAGAAGATTAGCTACATGAAAGAAAGGTAATCCTATGCATGCGGTGCCATCGTCGGAATGTGATCCATTTAGAATTCTGAGAACGCAATGAAATATTAAATGCACGTTTATGTATCCAGCAGCTGCAACGGGACCATAAGAGTTTTGTCGCAAAGCATCTTGCAGTTGTCAATAAAATATTGTTATCCTCCATGCAAACTCAAGTCCACATAGACAAAGAATAATAGAGGAAATCATTTAGGAACTTGTTTGAGGTTGTTCTAACCCACCATCCATATTCACTTGGTCTTGAATATATTGATTATTATTTCAAAAAATAATTTCCATGGTTGGCCAGTATTTAGGAAGTTATTTGGACCGAGAAATGTTCAACAATCCCTAATATATTGATATTAAACTTCGGTCAATGAAATAATCATCGGCATCTTTTTTCTATTTTTGTTTTAGATTTCAGATTTTGTTTTCTAAGTTTATATATATATATATATATATATATATATATATATATATAAAGATCACCCTGATAAACTTTAATATATTCAGTCAAAATTTGTCTTTCTGATAATTCGTTCCCGATTATTCGTTTGTTTTGTTATATCTGTAAGTGTATATATGCGTGTGTGTGTGTGCGTGAAAGTTTAACAGAAGTTCGCTCAGCATTAGTTGCAGTATAAACCAAAGGTTTACTTTATAGGTGCTGAAAAAAATATAGTGATATTCTTTTTATTTTGTTTATCGATGTAATGTAATGTCAGTATTGATAGTTTGGCACGCAGAGAATAAAGCACAACATTAACGCTTAAAGCCGTTCCCCAATAAACGCTCTCTTCTTTAAAAATCTTTTGTGTTCGTCACTGAAATAATCAACCTCTTCGTTTGGTGTGAAAGGTTCTAGGCATATATATATATATATATATATATATATATATATATATATATATATATATATATATATATATAATTATTTTTTAAAATGTGATTCCTTCGCTACATAAGAGTTCTCATGTTTCAAAAACAAGAGCTGGAAACTTCAATATAATTATTAGAATTAAATTGAATTAAAGCATCAAGCTCTGTTTCATCTTCAAGTGAAATTTTTGGAATCATATTTTTTTTTTTAAATAATTATAATTTAGGCTCTACTTTTGTATCGAGCACTGTTTTTTTTTTTTTTTTTAAATAAAAACAAAAATACTAAAGAACTTCGGATTATTTACCTAACGAGTTCGTTCCTATTTTCTACATATTTGCACATATATCTATAATCAAACTAAAAGCTAAATTTAAAAAATAAACTAATCTCTTAAAATCTAAAATAAACTGACGACTCAATGCCAATGTCGAGAGCTTCTAAGTATAATTTCCTCTCATCTCATGAAAGTAAATGATTTGGGAAATATAAAATTACAAGACTGAGTAAAAAATGTATGACAAAATGGACAAAGGTTTTCTTGCGACGCGTTCCGTCCTTAATCGGACTTAATTTGTAATGTTGGTCATTGAAAGAAAAATAAAAGGATCTAAATGAATTCAGTTAGATTTAAAAAAAGTAATAAGGGTTTAAAAATACCAGCATCTCTCGTTCATGCGCATGTGTAGTCGCACCAACATAACTAATTTAATGTAGTGAGTGTGGTCCGGAAACTCCCATGGTCCGGCATTTTTTTAATTAGCCGCTATTGTTTACAACTTTCCGCAGCGGTCGACAGCAACAGAGTGTTTTGGTAACATGGTCTCGCTTATTTATTAAATATAGCAGCATATTTCCCCCACTCCAGGATGCCACCCAAGAGAAAAAGGGGTGAAGATGATGCTAAGTAAGAGGTAAGAAGCGTAATCACAAATCTTTATCTATGATTGATAATTCGGATTTACTGAATTAAACTCTCTCTCTATATATATATATATATATATATATATATATATACTGTCGACTCTCCTGTCGAATTCGACTTATGAGGTTCAAGCAGACCAGTTCTTAGGAAACTGACAGCCCGACACCAGCACATGAGATCTGATTATAGTGGTAGAGGTTTTGTGCAGAACCATCCACACTTTTTGGAGAGCAGAATAGAGAGAATTGGTCTACTACGTGCCACAGTGTCCACAAACCACCCTCCGCAGGTTTTTAATTCAGAGTTGAACTTCTAGACCAGTTGCCAACCAAGGCTATAGAACCCAGTCTGTCCTGCTATTTACCCATAGCTGGAGGGAGAAGAAGAGGATTGAAAACTTTTATTATATATATATATATATATATATATATATATATATATATATATATATATATATATATATATATATATATATTCCAGGATCATTTTCACTCTAACCTTCTTTCTGTCCTGTTTCACACCTTTCATGTACGATTTCATTTTAAAGTTTTTTTTCACTGCTCTTTGAACTGTCATAGCTGAAACTCCTCTCTCAAATGCCAAACGTCTTATGGATTAACTTGTATCTTTTCTAAATGATCTCTTTGGATCTAAGTTGAAATGATGATCCCTCTTCCTGTCGTGATCTCCTAATCCAGTTTTCCTTTTTACACATATTCACCGCTTTTTTATGGTTCTTGAATGGGCTTTGAAGATGTAAGTCAGAATATGAATTTTAGTACTATTACTGAAGTCTTTAATGGCATTTTCCTTTCACCATTGCTCATTGGGAAAAACAGTGAGGCTGACACAAAACGATTTTAACCATTTCTCTTTCTTGCTGAATAACTCAAAGGGTTTTTCAGTGATTCTTACAACAAATACTGTCAAGATGGCTGCCTTATCTGAAAACCTGGGAAAAAGAAATACAATTAGTTTAGTGGTATTTTAGATAGTAAATATTTTATGTGTATATATATATATACACACGCCTACACACACACACATATATATATATATATATATATATATATATATATATATATATAAAAAGGCTTAAGCACTAATAATCCATGGTTATAATCTATTACATTGGAATCGTAATTACGAACCAATTCATGAGACCTACAAATTCAAATAAGAAATCAGAAAAAATAACTCCGGGAATAAAAAATAAAATTTAGTGAGAGTGTATGTATGAATGAGAGTGGTGGACGAATGTGAGAGGTAAAAGAAAGTTCTAGAGAGAGGTAACAAACGAGAGAAGAACAGGAAGGCCTAAAAGTGAAGGTGCGGATTAAAATTTAACAGACAGAAGTTTTAAAGAAAGGGTTAAAAGACGGTTTAAATGAGTGAGATACAGATAAATATAAATTATTTTCCGATACATAATTCATTACTGAATCGCTGACCTAAATTAAATTAAAAAACGACACCGGAAATGGGTGAATACATTTGTGGTGACACTGCGCACAGTAAAAGACGATATAATCTAAACTTCGTCCCCCACTCTCATTCATACATACACTCTCACTAAATTTTATTTTTTATTCCCGGAGTTATTTTTTCTGATTTCTTTTTGAATTTGTAGGTCTCATGAATTGGATCGTAATTACGATTCCAATGTAATAAATTATAACCATGGAATATTAGTGCTTAAGCCTTTTTATTATATTCTTACTCTGTCCTGGACATTGAGTTCTACCTGGATTCTATCCTCTTGGAAACTTTTATATGTATATGTATGTGTATGTATGTATGTATGTATGTATGTATGTATGTATGTATGTATATTTATGTATTTATATTTTATATATATATATATATATATATATATATAACCACTAATATTATATATATATATATATATATATATATATATATATATATATATATATATATATATATATACGAACATTCTTTTTATGTTATTCATCTTTGTAATGTAGGTATTCCATGTGCGGCATACACAGCATAAAATATAAGCAGGTGCGTTATTGATCAAGATATATCAAAGTTTTGCCAAAGGTAACCAATAATGTCTAAACATGTGGGTTGGGAAAATTTTTTTTATTCGTTGTTGAAATCTCTTTGTAATTATTTTCTGATCAAAAGCCTCTGAAATCTTTATATTTTTTTCAGAAGAGTCTGTTTTGATGCGATTGTTCGATGTGTTGTTTAGAGAGTCGACATGTTATGGTTGTTCGAATGCAAACCGTACGAATATAGAAAGAAGAAGAGGAAAGATTTGGGGTTGAAGTGATCCAGAGAATTGATAATCAAATGAGAAAGAGTAAAAAAGAAAAAAAAAATTAAATCTGGAGAAGAAATGGTGTGAGAAAAGAAAACATTGTTTGGATTGGCGGAAAGACAATGTGTTGCAATATGACTTGAAGCAATCTAGAAAGCGGGAGTAGGCAATATTATAATCTTAAGAAGGATTCTACTGAAGGGAGAGGTTAATACTGTGACCTTATGACCTTTAAAATGTTTCTAGAGCGGAGTGTAGTTAATACTGTGACCAGATAAAAAGGATTTCTATAAAAGAATCGGGTAAATACATCTTCTATATACCGTATTCCTTCAGGGCTTGGGCCAGCATGGCTCTCCGAAACTTCTTATCCCTTGTCGCCTTTAGCAGTTGTTTTCTACGTTTTGCTAAACCTCGTTTCTCTATCCATCGACGCAAGTTCGTTGGTAGATGGCTAACTGACCTCCCATATCTCTCTTTCTCTCCATATGCCATGTGAGAGTTAAGTTTTCCAAGCCCTCTGTCCTCATTATGTGTCTATGTGTTTGCTCGCTCTGTCTATAGGATTCTCATCATTCTTCTGTAGAACCACATTTCTTTTGCCTCCAGTTTTCTTCTTATAAGACGGTGGATATGACATAAAATTTCTTTCAAACTCAATCCAAGCAAAACTGTTTTCTCTGTTTCTAAAGAAATGTTTCTGTATCTCAGCACTTTGCTTAGATTTTGAAAGGCAACTTTTGCTAGTGCAATACGTGTTCGGATTTCGGTGTTACATTTTCTATCTTCTGTCAGATTATTTCCCAGAAATTTAACCTTCTGTACTTGTTTCATAGTGACATCTCCAATTTTTAATTTGGTTAAACCCTCAACTACATTTAACGGCTATTTTCTGAAAAATCTGAAATCGTACAGATAAAAATTACATTAATTTAAGATCTCTAAAGCGAAATAAATAATATTTTTTTCCTTTTTTCTAGAATATATAGAGAGTCTCCTAACAAAATGGAAACATCATTTTACAGTGTATAGCTCAAGTCAACTTGGTTTCTTTTCACATTTTAGTTTAACTAATATCATCCAGCGTTAACTTTGAATAAAGTTCATCATATGCAATATTTAAATGAAATAGAGTTAGTTCCAGTTGATTGAATTATTTCTTGAGAAATATTCAAAACGTGCATACGTTTTTTACTCAGTAATCTTCAAACTGGGATTGGTGAAGAGACATTGGATTAAGAGCACTGTCAAAGAAAGAGATATGTTGGAAAAATAAAATCTTTTCTCCTTTAACTCTTTTTTTTTTTCATTAGCCATTCAACTTACATACTGATATGCATGTATACATTCATATATATATATATATATATATATATATATATATATATATATATATATATATATATATATATATATACACACACAGTTGGGGACAGAATTATTCGTTCTTCACCTTCCATAGGAGATAGAGTGTTTACAGATACAATGTGGACATAGAAAGCAACACTGCATGGTAACTGACAGGTCTGAAGATTGTTTGATGCGTAAAATTGGCAGTCACCATGCAGCGTTGATTCCTCTGTCCTGTGAATCTATCCATCTATCTATCTATCTATCTATCTATCTATCTATCTATCTATCTATCTATCTACGAGGGAATGGTAAAACGTTATCGGTGCAACCAAGAAAAGTTTTCTCAGAAAATTCCGAGCTTTGTGAAGTAAATTGGGTTTGAACTTTTCAGCATCCGCACAAATATATATATTGGTTGTCTTAATCTAATGTCTACACCTTTTTACAGTGTATAGCTTTAGTCAACTTGTTTCTTTTTCCGACCTACACATTGGTATTATCTCTGGGTTTCCCTATTTCTCTTTCCCTCAGTAGGCCCCGTGAGGGGTAAGTTTTTTAAACCCTTCTTTCTCATTTTGTGTCCAAGGAATTTCAGCTGTCTCTTCCTGATTCTGGGAAACTTTCCGTTAAAATTTTCTTTAAGACCTCCTAGTGCTTACTCACTCCATCCACGGGATTCTCAATATCCTTCTGTAGAACCAGATTTCTGCTGCCTCATGTTTTCTCCTTATTCATGGGAAGCTTATCCAGCATTCATTACCATATAAGGAGTTGGATATCACAAAGTAATTCAGGATTCTTTGTTTCTAACGAAAATTCTCTGTATCTCAACATTTTGCTTAGTTTTTGGAAGGCATCTTTCGCTAGTGCAATGCCTGTTCGGATTTCAATGTCACATTTTCTATTCTCTGTCATAACACATTCCAGAAATTTAACCTTCTGTATTTTCTGAACTGAAAAATGTTTCTAAAAAAGAGAACATTGTGACCGGATGAGGGTTTCCAGAAAGGGGATGAATTAAAACTATGACAGAAGAAAGGTTTCTAAAGAAAATACTTAATACACTGACCGGGAAAATGTTTCTAGAAAGGGGATTGATTAATTCAATCACTTTAAAAATGTTTCTAGAAAAGGGAGTGATTAATTCTATCACTTTAAAAATGTTTTTAGAAAAGGGGGGGGGTTAATTCTATCACTTTAAAAATGTTTCTAGAAAAGGGAGGGGTTAATTCTATCACTTTAAAAATGTTTCTAGAAAATTGAGTGGTTAATTCTATCACTTTAAAAATGTTTCTAGAAAAGGAAGTGGTTATTTCTATCACTTTAAAAATGTTTCTAGAAAAATGAGGGGTTAATTTTATCACTTTAAAAACGTTTCTAGAAAAGAGAGTGGTTAATTTTATCACTTTAAAAATGTTTCTAGAAAAGGGAGTGGTTATTTCTATCACTTTAAAAATGTTTCTAGAAAAATGAGGGGTTAATTCTATCATTTTAAAAACGTTTCTAAAAATACATAAATTAATACCATGACATGAAGAAAGTTTACAGAGACGAATATAAGTAAACTTTTCTAGTGAAACGAATGTTTAATACTGCGATATAGTGCAAGTTTTTTTAGAAAAGAGCATCATTACTACTATTGCCTGTAAATGATTCCTAGTGACGCGGCTTTATAATACTATCACCTGAAAATATATTTCTAGAGAATTATTCGTCCGAGAGAAAAAAAGAATAGGTACCTGCATGTTATTAAGACGTTTTCTTTCCTTTTTTTTTTTTTTTTTAGATAAGAGAGACCTCTGAAAGTTTGTCAAGCTGGAAAAGATTACTAGTCAGACATTTTGTAGTGGTTTGTTTACAACATAACAAAATTTTCTGCTTAATTTAATGTGGCTTTTTTGTACATGGAATCCAATAAAGATTGAGCTTATTACTAAGTTAACCAGACTAGCCTCGCTAACTAAATAGCGAAATGAAAATGCTGAGATTGCTAATAACTACGGTAAGAACGAATCTTTTATACCTCGCATATATTTTTATTACAGTACCTTGTATATGTTAACATACGCGGTGCATTTATATAGTTTCCCTCCAATATCTGTCATTTTTAATTTCTCCAATGCGAAGGAGATAATTTGTAGTATCTATCAATTGGACTTCGCATTGAATATCGCTGCCACATATGGTCTGGTCTTCCTGCTATATATTTAGATATCGTTGATAAAATGTAAAGAAGATTCTGCAATATCAATGGTCCTGACCTGGCATCTCGGCTTGCCCACCACCGTGATGTAGCTTATCTGTGTCTTTTCTGTAAATACCTTCATGTTAATTATTCTGCTAAACTTTCTTCTACATTATTTATAGCCTATGGAGTTAAATGCAATATTAGATTAGTGACAAGGTCATATCATTTTATAGTTGAAATGGATAGATTTAATTGTAAATTCTATGCTAACACTCATTTTTTAACCCATTTCTCGTTTTGGAACGCTCTTACGGCTGAAAAGAAGAATCTGCAATGCCATTAGTCCTGATCTGGCATCCTGTCATCCGTCACTTGTCCTCTGTCATAATGTAGTTTCCCTATACCTTTTCTATAAATACTTTCATGGTAATTGTTCGGAACTTTCGCCCAGTTCAAGTGACACTTCATCATTCGAGCATGCGTGAATCAACGTGTTTGTTCAAGAAGCTAGAAGTGTAAAGACGTCTAATGATTTAACAGGTGTTTAGCGCATGGGTATAAAATTGTATGTTAAATTTCTCACTTCCTTCGCTTCGTACTGTTATGACTAAATATTAATTTTTCTCCATGGCACTTAGACTTGATGAATTTAAGCACGATACTAGATTGGTGGCAAGGTCTCATCATTTTACAGCTGAAATGTCCAGACATAACCATAGGTTCTATGCTAACAGTTTCTTCAACTGTGAAAATCTCTTGCAGCTTCTTGCTTTCCAGTCAACTTTGATCTTCAAAAACTTAAATGCAAGAACAATCGTTATCTTATATCTTCTTAATTCTTGTTCTTTTATTGTTCTCGCTCCTTTATAACGTTCTTTTACTTATATTCTTTCACATCCAGTAACCCACTGTGTCTTAGTGACTTTGTTGCCTTGGTCAGGGAGAAATGATTAAAAAGGAGTTTCCTTTATAATGGTGATGTTCGATGGCTGTGTCTTCGTTACGACAATGGTTTATTATTCGAAGATGCTGATCGAGCCAGAAAAACCGACTTCATGAAAGATTAGAGCAATAATAATTAGAAAATATATTTAAGAAATCACACATGAAATTCTTCTAATAATATTAAGGATTTTAAAAATACATAGTGCCATTTTTTTGTGGTTTTGGTAAATGGAATATTTAAGCACCGAACTCATTTAAAGAAAATCAGGAACGAAAGATCCGTTTTAAGAATCCGAAACAGACAGTTGAAATTTCTGGGACGCATAATGAGGAAAGGAAGCTTGGAGAATTTAACACTCCCAGGATATACTGGAGGCAAGAGGGAGAAAGGGAAACAGTAACGTTTATAATAAGTTTGTATAAATGGATGGCAGAACATGAACAGAGATTTGGTTGGTTGATTTATTTTTACGTCTTATCAACCCTTTACAGGTTATTTAAAGCCAGAAAATATTTATTTTTTGTATTGTAATTATTATTATTATTACTACTTTTAGATAATAATGTTTTAGTGATACAAGTCTTACTAATTAACCGATAGCTGTGGGGAGAAAAAACGCGTCCATACCTTTCCCAATGGTATTTTCGCGTAAGTGAATATAACAAACCCAACGGGGATTGGAACACTTCTCTGCGATTAACAATTTCGAGCCGTTATCCATTACACCACCTGCACATCCAAGCTTACAGCACCTGGGATTCCCAAGCGTTCACCCATCTAAGTAGTGACTAGACTCGACGTTGCTTAACTTCGCTGATTGTATGGGAACCGGTGTTTCACCTTGATATGGACGTACGCCTATGAACATAGAAGGATATAATTCGGTCGAGCTATCTGGGACTTTCATGAGTCTATCCTGTCAAACATCACGGTCCTGAATCAAGTTTGAAAGGTCATTATGGTGGCAACCTGTGTCGTAACATACGTGGTCAATGTAGATGGTTGCTGGGCGATCAACCCGTCTTGCGCCATGTGTAGGTGTCCAGAGAAATCAACTGTGACTGGAATGCAAGATGGCAGTCAGGTGTAGATGGCATTACATGATAAAATTATGTATTTGGCATTATAACCATACGTATGTCGCTGAACATGGTCCAATAAAACTATTAATATGTAGAACATTGCTACTCTCTATAAGAATGGCGAATCTTTGATGAGTACTCAGCCTTTGAAAGACAATCATGAGTATTACAAATTCCAAAGAGGAGTAATAAAGGAGTAAACATTGTTTAGTGTCACAAATGATAGGAAGTTGTGAAGAGTCGTGATCCCACACGCGTTGAAGAGACACGACACAGAAAGAGGTTTAAGAGTTGTTAATAAGCAAATCTCTTATTGTGTCTAATCCATAAATTAAATTTCATCGTTATATATTCAAATAAAATAAAGTTATATACAGAGTTCGGTATTTTTCCGCGGTTTCAAATGTATACAGGCGTCTTGGAATATATACACCGCTGATAAGGGTTACGGAAGTGTAAGTTCTATGCTAACAGCTTCTTCTCTCGCAATTCTCGCTTGTGGAACTCTCTTCTGGCTTCTTCCTTTCCGGTCGACTTTGATCTTCAAAAATTTAAAGGCAATGTCAATCGTTATCTCCTGTTCTTTTATTGTTACCTTTCTTTTTTTTCATTTTTTTTTTTCCATATCCATTCACGTCCTCGATATGACGATAAAATATATGCGGTCGTAAGGCCTCTGATCGGAAGGTTCTGACACGGGGTGGTAGCACCTGTTAAGGTCCCAGCTATGGGCAAATAGTTAACCCCAAAACTAGGGTCAGGAAACGATAAAGTATCAAAAATACATTTTTATAGTAAATATTTCCAGCAATATATTTTAATAGTAAAAATTCTAGCGATAGATTTTAATAGTAAAATAAAAATTCTAACAATAGATTTTAATAGTAAAATAAAAATTCTTGCAATAGATTTTAATAGTACAAGAAAAATTCTAGCAATAAAATTTAATAGTAAAAAAAAAATTCCAGCAATAGACTTTAATAGTAAAAAAAATTCTAGTAACTGATTTTAATAGTAAAATAAATCTCCAGGAATAGATTTTAATAATAATAAAAATTACCAAAGCTCCCAAGAAAATTAAATTCCAACATTAACTGACTCATAAGAATTTGATATGCCGTTAAACAAATCAAATCATATCCTTTTATACTCAGTAATCACTTGCGTCTTAGTGGCTTTATTAACTTATAAAAAAAAAAATGAAAATCTTTGCATAATTCTTGATGTGAAATCAAAATTGCTTCCTAAGTTGGCTTAAATTCATGTGATAAACTCTTAAATATATCTTTCAACTTTCTTCTGTCGGCAGCTGAGATGCAATCTTAATTCGGCTTTTAATTGCATGTAACTGCGCTCTCTGGACACAGGTGAATGTTTAGACATAACAGTGCGAAGTGGAGGAAGTCACAGTATAAATACACGATATTATACGCATGCGCTATATTATTCGGGAAACACTTGCCAAATCATTAGACTTCTTTACGCTCCGAGCTTCTTGAACAAGCACGTTGATTCACGCATGCGCGAACGAAGAAGTGACACTTTAACTGGGCGAAAGTAGCCATATCGTTGCATGTATGCAAAGCTCAGGCAAACTGCTGGTTATTCAAGTAAATTCGTGCATAAATGTGTTTTCAATTGACCTAAGCCAGAAATAGCAAAATTTACACATAGATGTGCATACAATGGCATATAACATTGTATTTTGCATCCAGAATATATTCTTAGTTCTCGTGTAACAGAAATAAAATGTATTTATGTGAAACATTTTATGATTAATAACGAAAAAAATCCCCCTGTGCCAATAGATATGAAGAGCCCAAGATTATTAAAAGACAAAGATATATTGATCTACAGATAGACAGATGATAACGATAGATAAGGAAAATAATGGAAGGAAAGTGATAAAAAATGGAGAAAAAAGAAATGCTAGTTAGTTCGATAGCTAACTTAGATAGATAGATAGATAGATAGATAGATAGATAGATAGATAGATAGATAGATAGATAGATTATGAACAGACTGAGAAAGAAAGAAAGAAAGAAAGAATGAAAGAAAGAAAGAAAGAAAGAAAGAAAGAAAGAAAGAAAGAAAGAAATAGCTAACTTGATAGATATGAACAGACTAAGAAAGAAAGAGAGAAAGGAAGAAATATTAGCTCGCTAGCTAGCTAATTTAGATAGAGATAGAGAGAGAGAGATAGAGAGAGAGAGAGGGAGAGATAATGAACAAGCTGAGAAAGAAAAGATAGGAAGATGTATACATAAATATGAACAGATAGAAAAAAATAAAAAGAAAGAGGAAATAGCTGGATTAGAGATTAAAAAGTAAGATAGATCGATTGATATGAATAGATAGAAAGAAAGAAAGAAAGAAAGAAAACAAACAAAATGGTAGATAAATAAATAGACTAGAATAGAGATTCTTCTGTCACGTGGCTCAGGCCGTTTTATCATCGACTATAACGTAAATAGCAAATAACGAATTCATAGCCGATCAAATCTGAGCACGTCTTCCATAATCTTTACAAATTGGGGAGTTTAAGAACATATTCAACCATCGGATGACCTCCAACTTATTAGACTCAAACTCCCACAGTTTATAAATAGATACAAGTTGCTACCAAGTGTGTTACGAACATTTGTCGCTAGACCTTTTGAGTGGTGCCCATTGTAAGGTTGCTATATACATGCTACCAAAGAAACGGTAAAATTGAGGTGATTTTTTTTTCTATGGTGAAATTTCCTGAACTTTTGCGTTGCCCTTGATAGATCGGAAAAAGAAAAAGAAAAGAGGACGCTTTCTTGGATCGCAAAGTAGGTGAGAAATAGTAAAGCATCGACAACTAGGGAAAAAAAAGGCTCGCAATCAGGAAACGTCTGGTTTGGTTACCATTAAAAAAATCACTGCTATTAAGTGGCCGAATTAATCACACCATTTTTCGCTGAGTTTTCCGACTTCCAGCTCTCGACTGTCCACGGTGTTGTTATCACGTTAATAGCGCCTTCTGGTGTCAATGTTGTTAACAGTGTCAAAGACGATGTCTTCTTGGATATGTCGACTTCGTGTTTATGTACATAAAACTTGTAGATATGCACACTTGATGCAAGTGGACAAGTGTGCGTCTGTCTGTTTCCCTGCGTGTGTGCGTGCGTTCACCCTTACGCTACTTCGTAGGCAAACCACGTGTGCAGTCACATGTCCTTATTGCAAGAGGCGAGCGGAAGGAGGGGCAATGACTTGCAACATTACTCCCTCGAGAATGGTAGGAAAATGGTGTTGATGGATTGAGGGTAGGATGATGAGAGGAAAGACAAACTGAAGTGGGGGACATGAAAATTTGCAGAGGGTAATAAGGGAGAAACAAGTTCAATCCTCCTTCTGCCTCTTTTAGAGTTGTTTCTCCTTCTTTTTCTATCTTTTGATCCATCTCTCTCTCTCTACCTCTCCCTCTCTCTCCTCTCTCTTTCTCTCTCTCCCTCTTTTCTCCCCCCCTATCTCTCTCTCATTCCCAGTGTATATTTTTACTCTGGATTTTTTTTTTTCGCTGTCTCCCTCTCACTCTTTTTGTCACATTAATGTTTCTACCTTTTCTTCTCTTGTTACTCTCTCTTCCTAGTTCTAATTCCGCTTTCTCTCTATCTCTCTCTCTCTCTCTTTCATTCTCCCTTTCTATTCCCAATTGCTTTTCCTTCTCACTCTTTTTCTTCTTTTCTCTCACTTTCGTTCTTCACTCTTTCTTTCTCTCTTTCTACTATTTCTACTATTTCTCTCTACCATTTCAATCATTCTGTACACTATTTCCTCTCTTCGTCTCTCTCTTTTTCCCTCCTTCCCTTTCTCCTTCCTTCTCTCTCCTTACTTCTATCTCTCACACCCTTTTCACTTTCAATAATTCCTCTTTCGTTTCTTCTATTTCTCGTTCTTTCTCTCGGTTTATTTGATATCTTTTTCTTTGTCTGTCTGTCTGTCTGTCTTGCTCTCTCACTCTCTCACTTCGCTTCTCTTTTTCTTTCTTTTCTAATCACTCTCTCTTTTATTTTCTCTCTCTCACCTTTGTTATGTTTTCCTCTTTTCCTTATCTTTATTTGTTCTTTAATCTATCTCTATATCATTCTCCTTCTCTCTCACACCTTTTATTCTCTCTACTCTGCATTCTTATTTCATTCGTCTCCATTCTCTTTCAGTATTCGCGCCAATCGAATGGCGGTGAGTTGTGACAGTCGAATCCAATCCTTGGCCATCCGATGACACATTAGAATCAATTTTCTGTAGTCCTATCATTCCCATTTCGACACTAAGATATTTCCCATGGGGTGGGGATCGGTTAAGTCGGTTGTTAGGGGAATGAGAAACGGACGCAAGTAATTCCTGTCTCTGGGTAGCAGAACGGGGGAGATTTAGACACCATAATTGAATCTACGCCAAGATAACTAAAATTTATTGAGTTATATAAGGAAAGAAAGTAACGATCACGAAACGTCCAATTTGGGAAGGACTCTGCAAGGTAGACTTTAAAAAGAAAAATGAAGCAACTATTAGTGAAAGAGACATTTAAGGGGAGATATTAGAGAAGAGAATGAGTAGTATCTTTTAATCAAACCTCCATCCCAAGGCGTCCTTATCTTATCCCCACCCACTAAAAGAATCTCGTCTCCATCGATCATATGAATATAACTTGCTTAAGCCGTCTGTCACTCCACGATATTTAGTTTCACTTTCTTTCCCTTCGTCGATTTCTTAAGTCAATGTGGACCTAATCCTTCCTCCGTCTGCCACATCTCTTGCATGCTGTATCGGTTCACATCTACCCCTGTGGTGATTAGTACGTGTATATAGGTATTTCAGCCTATCCATATCAATCTTGGTTCCTATAGGGAGGTAAAGCACAAAGGTTCTCCGTCCGATCAAAAAGTCCTTCCAGGTTAGTCCTGAGGTTGTGTCCTTTAGCCAGACTTTGAAACTTGTTTAGGCCAATAAACTTTCAGAGCCCTCTCATATAAGTATTATGTATCTATTTACATATGTCGGTTCCTATAGGGAGGTAAAGTAGAAAGATTCTCCGCCCGACTGAAAAGAGCCCCTCCAATATCAGTTCTGAGGTTTGATCATTTGGCCAGGCTTTGAAAAGTGAATTAGGTCGATAACTTTTCAGCACCTGCCTAATATAAGTATTATGTAACCATCTATCTCTCTGACACAGTCTGTTTATATAATATCTGGCTATTCTCGTTTTCAGAGCAAACTAGTCCGCTCGGGCAGCCAGCCAATCTCTATCTTAGACAGCTGCACAAACACATTTGTGCCTGTTCAACACCCACACAGCCCGCCTCTAACGGTGGTTAGAGGACATTAGAAGAGAGTGCATAATAAGCCATGATCAGCAGTTTAAACAATCCCAGTACAGTGAAACCCTCAGCCACGATGACATGTGACTTCGTGCTTCTTTATTCCTTAATATTTCATTTATTCCTATATTCCGTCAGTTACTCTCAGCCAGTCAATGACGATTAATTGGTTACTTATTTTAATGCATAATGTTACAGAATCCCAAAGTACTGTACCAAATAACAGAAACCACACCACATGAGGATATTAAATCGCAGCAGTAACTAAAAGGGACTTGCACATATAACACGAAGAGAAAATAATGATATAATCAAAATGTTAACATCGCACACTACAAAAGGTTAGGAAGGAAAAGCCCCTTCAATACTGGAGACAGTGATAACAACTAACGCAGTTGAAAAAAAAAACATATTTTCCTGAAAAATTATTATAAGAGAAAGATTTTATAAATTACAATCGAAAGCTGTACTATCTGGTCGGTCAATGAATGCCAAATGTTTCCTTATAGGGAAACGGTTAATGTTATCATTATCATTAATATACAGTTTATTTTTAGTTAGCAGCCGTATTTGAGTTGCTATCCTGGTTCATCTGGGTTTGTTTTTTGGCCCGGTTGTTATTAGATTCACTAAATTAGAAAATTTTTAAAAAATAGCCATACATACGTGTACCCACTAAAAGTTTATAGTAATATATATATATATATATATATATATATATATATATATATATATATATATATATATATATAGTTAAACGTAAAGAGCCAGACAAGTCTATCAAGGTTTCACCTAAAGTGAAAAAGTAAAGTATAAAAGTGAACATTGAAGTCAACACTTAGAGGCGACAGGCTGTTTCATGCTAGATGCAATCGTCTAGCCACGAGTGTTGTTTATTTTCTTGGCTATTTATATATACGGGTCAGTGGTGCATTGCAGGTAGTCTATTTTGGCGGTTATTTTGCCGGAAGTCGTTTATTTGTTTATTTATTATTTATATATTTGAGTTAAATTATCTTGCTTGTTTTTATTTATTTTTTTATTTCTTATCTTATATATTTATTTACTTTTTTTTTTAATTGGTGTGTTATTAACGTAGTAAAAACTTGTTTATATCGTTTATTTAATAGTTTTGTTTTGGTTTGAGAAGATAATTAAAGCTATTTATTCAATTTTGGGGTTGATTGCTGTAGTTTATTCTATTATTTTTGCAGGAGCAGTTCTTAATTTGTTTATTACTTTATTTATTTATTTGCATTATTTATTGATTCAATAGCTTTACTTGTTTTTTCTAACGGTTAATTTATCGGGATCGGTTTGTTGGTTTGTTTATTTATTTATTTGGATTAATTTAGATTAATTTATTTTATTGTCTTTTATTATTTACTTATTATACTGCATATTTTTTATTTACTATTTTCGGTTTTCGATTTTTAAGTAACGTAGTATTTTTATCGTTATAACAGTTATAGCTATGTTTTTATTCCAATTTTTGGTTTGATTTTTATAGTCTAATATTTTCTTATATATATATATATATATATATATATATATATATATATATATATATATATATATATATATTGTGTATTTAGGCAGCAAGGAGAAAAGAATAATCAGGTGGAGAGTAGATACCGATTGACGCTGCATTTTAATTTTTGCAGATTAAAGTTGACTGGAAAGCATGGAGCCGTAAGGGATTTCCACAAGCGAGAAGTGCGATAAAAGAAAATGTTAGCATAGAACTTACGGTTACATCTAGCCAGCTCAACTGTAAATTAATAAGATCTCGACGCCAGTCTAGTACTGCGCTTAAACTCTAGGTACCATAAAGAAGATCTCTTCCAAACAATCCATATATATATATATATATATATATATATATATATATATATATTGTATTGGAATTGTGATGAGGCTATTGTGGTTGATTCGATAGCCAATTAAGTTCGATCTTTATTGAGTAGTTTTAGAATGGCTACTTTAGTCATGTGTTAGAAATATCTATATGTACATCAATATATTATTCTTTCTTCTATGAGTTTGTGTGCTTATGCGTATGTTCGTTTCTTTAGGAATATCTGAATATGTAAACTCTCACTCCGTCCGTCATTTCTTTTTCTCACTTTTCCTCGCCCTTCTAACGATCTGTGAGAAAATTGACGAACCACGCGTGCGCAGTGAACGCCCAGCCCGTACCCGACTCTTCCATCGTATCATCTTTAACACGGTCGACACATCATATCGCTATAATGAAATTCATGCTTCGCTGATCACCCCTTTTTATCGTAGCGCGAAAATGCTACTCCAGTGCTTCGTTTAGCATCTCTTAATATAGAATTAAGCGTTCTAGTGTTTGTGCGCATGAGCAGTCATTTCGGACGAGGCAAGATTGTATGCATGACCAAACGAGCCTCCGGCCCGGTCATTCAGTTGGTCAACTAATCTAGTACCTGGACCGAAGAACAAAGGAATGGACAGGCGCTAGGGTCTTCCCCGATGGTTCATCACCTATCTTGTCGCTTGCCTGCAGTTTTATTCAGGCGTAGAGTCTCGATACGACATGATGTGAACAGAACTCTTTCAAGCTGATACGATATCGATAACTCACTGAACAATCTCAGGTCGGTCTAAGTTGACCAGACTCAAAAGAACCAGTATTTCTCGTTTATCACGCCGACAAATGTTGATCCTTTCTATTAGGGTCTATCAAAAGCTTCTTTTTTGTTTTTTGCAAACATTTCTTCAAACATTTCTCTACACAGCTGCGAAATATCGATTATTACAATATATATATATATATATATATATATATATATATATATATATATATATATATATATATATATATATATATATATATATATATAGTTAGAACGTTCGCATTCTGACCATGAGACCCGGGTTCGAATCTCACCATGGTCGATTTGTCAGGAAGGAAGTGGTCAATCTCAGCGTACGGCATCTTTGGAAAGTGCCCGAAAAGCCCACCACGGGTAGACCGAAGCCTTCTGAGTGAAATTGAGTAGACGGATCTCTTTGGTGCTGTCGATAGCTGTGCTAGCACGAAGACAAAAGTCATCGTGGCTGAGGGCTTGAGCGTGCTGGCCTTCTTCAAATTGTTGATCACGCTAAATAACACGCTCTTTCCCAGAAACTGCAACTAAGGTTTGGTCAGCATATAACCACAGTATAAACTACAGGTGGGTTCTGGTGATGTTGAATATATACAAATGCGCCTGAGCAAGTGCCTATAATAGGGATTGGCTAGCTGCCCTGGTAAACGGGCATCCTCGAATACGACTGGCCAGCTATGTTCAATATATATATGTGTGTGTGTGTGTGTGTGTGTGCGCGTGTGTGTGTGTGAGTGTATATTACAATGGATTATTCATACAAAAATTAAATTAGTAAAGTTAATGATATAAAACGACGTAATCTCTTCGCTAGCTAAATTGCATTAACCGACCAATCATTCGCTGAATGTCACGATCCTTGTTTCTTTAAAATTATAAGCTATATTAGCTCTTTCTTAAATACGCAAGTACTTTCAACAGTTCTACCGGTCATCATCAGGCATAAAAACTATTGTTAAAATTCAGGTAGCATCGGAGAATAAAAAATATAATCGAAATATATATTTTTTAAATGTGTTATTGATAACGGATACAAACGCTAAGGTTACCAAAAACAAAATAGTTAAACTGCATCACATATTTGATATATATATATATATATATATATATATATATATATATATATATATATAATTATTTATTTAAAAATATGATTCCAACACGCTACATAAGAGGTCTCATGTTTCAAAACAAGAGCCGAAAACTTCAATATAATTATTTGAATTAAATTGAGTCAAAGTAAGCTCTGTTCCATCTTCAAGCGAAATTTTGGGGGGAATAACTTATTTCTGAAATTTACGTGTCTTAATAGTATATTCACAATTGAAATCAAAATTTCCATGGTAACAGCCAGGGCGAATTGTTTAAAATAGTTAGGGATGTTAAGTGTTAATAATTTGTATCAGTATAGAGTTACTTTCATAGATGTCAAGTCAAGGTAAGGTGGGGGTGTCTAAATTTCAAACGGAAGATGTTTTCGCCGAGTCTGGTTTACGTGTCTATGGAGATTTTTTTTATTTTTTTATTTTATTTCTTTATGAAAGGGATTTGTGCATATAAAAACTGCCGTAACATTTGTTTTTTGACGACTTCATAAAGGGTTATCTTTTTTTGTAGGGTATTTTAACTATTTATTTGGGCTATAGATTATAAAAGTTATATCATTGTTTAATAGATTTTTATCATTTCGAAACTTAATCACATCATTAAGTTTCTAAATGATAAAAATCATAGACATGAGTTAACGGTTTTCTGCCGACATCATCAGCTCTATGCACTGAATAATAAGCTAAAAACAAGCATACAATAATATAACTTTGGAATCATATTTTTAAATAAATAATTATATTTATGCTCTACTTTTGTATCGAGCACTATTTGTTTTAAATAATAACAAAAATACTAAAGATCTATGGATTATTTACCTAACCAGTTCTTTCTTATTTTCTATATATTTTCACATATATATATATATATATATATATATATATATATATATAATTCGTTTAAAAATTATAACATAAATATGTTATAAAATCACTACAAAAATAGCCATTTTGTTTCAACACCTCTGATGTCTTATCAAGTGATATATATATATATATATATATATATATATATATATATATATATATATATATATACATATATATGATGAAATTAACTTTTTTCTTCTGTAAGAAATATGGACTGTACGTAAATAACTTAAGCTTAGATTAATTAGATAATAGTCTAATGTTAATTATGTTTTAGATAATTTAATATAGATAATTAAATATAGTCTAATGTTAATTATGTTTTATGAATATGTCCTGAAGATGGTCTACTAGACCGAAACGTCCGACGTTGACATTATATTAACAATAAAACAGCATAATTGCATATTATGATTTTTATTTGTTTTTTCCGTATATTTTTCTTCATATATATATATATATATATATATATATATATATATATATATATATATATATATATTGATATTCCTTTTGTTTCTTAGAGAGAAGGAAATTCATCTTAAGATCCCTTTTGTTGAAAATTGATTAACCGACAAGCCGCTGTTAAAATCTATTTAAATCATATATATGGTGGACTCTCCCGTCGTATTCAACGTATGAGGGTCAAGCAATTCAGTTCCTAGGAATCGATAGCCAAACACCAGCACATGTTATTTGATTATAGTGATGAAGTCTTTGAGCAGAAACAACCACACTTTTTGAAGGTCCGAATGCAGAGACTTGGTGCACTGCATGCCATAGAGGCCGCAAACAACTCTCCCGCAGGTTTTGAATTTTTGAGTTGTCCTTCTTCTAGACCAGTTGCCATCCAAGGCTATAGAACACAGTCTGTTCTGCTATTTACCTATATCTGGGGTGGGGGGAGAAGAGGAGGATTCATACTTAATAAGTGGGCATTGAAATCGACACTTTTATATTTACATATCCTACGATTATCATTATAACCCATAGATATAGCATAACTTACAACTATATTTTATCATATATATATATATATATATATATATATATATATATATATATATATATATAAAATAATAATAATAATAATAATAATATATAGTTCAAGAAAAATATATAATTAAAAAAACTACCACACAAAAAAGAGAATGTTTAACATATTTAAGATCGAAAAACATAAGGAAAATTAATTCATTTTAATAATATGTGGAAATATCCACTCTTTGCCTGAAGAAGGTCGCGAGACCCGAAATCCGTGTTGCAAAATTATACAAAAATAAAGGATAATGTATTTTTATTTTTCAAAAATTCACATTACAACCAAAAACGTTTGCAGTTTCTCTCTTCTTTTTAATATATACACTTTTCTCTTGTTGGAACAAATATAACGTCTTCCCTTTACTTACTTACTTACTTACTTACACACACACACACACACACACACACACACACACACACACACACATATATATATATATATATGAAATAAAAGGTTAGGAATGAAACCCAATGAATACTGAAAAGGGCGATAGTAGTTATTGGACTTGAGAAACTTATTTTACTATAAAAAGAAAGATTTTCTAAATTTTAACTAAAATTAATACTGGTTACGAAATCAATGAATGCCAAATGTTTCCATGTAGGTAAATGACCAATGTTACAATTAACATTACAATTAACTCTCTGTGTCACTTGTTAGTGTTCGAGTGCAAGTAATGGACAATGTTCTGAAATTTTAATTCCGATTTTAAGAAGGAGAAGTTTTCCTAACTCCAAAGAATGTTGCAACATAATCTGCATCTTATTTGGATTTTTTTTTGTGGGGGGGGGGTTAGTGTGATTGTTATCGACGTAGAATGAGAATCGACGAGCCAAGTTCAAATTCTATTGTTTTTACTTTCCCACTAATACCCTTGGGAAAGTCATGAATACATTACTCTCTCTCTCTCCAGCCCCCACCTTCTAAGCGATGAATTAAATAGCCGGGCAGACTTGGATCTCAACGTGGACTAGCAGACTGGACTACTAGCTTTGGATGCCTGGCATTTTGGCAGGAACATTCTTTGGGACTGCCTTCCGATTTCTTGGTACCATGCTAAGTTCAAAACTTTAAATACAACATCAGTTGTCATAGAATCATCAAAATCTTTTAAAAAAATATGATTATATTCATACTATTGTAAACCACTGCTAATGAGTTCAATCCTCACGCGCGCTCAACGAAAGTGGCCATGAGTCAAACTAGTTTAGTCTCACAAATATCATAATCTATATTCTGTAAACAAGTAGTCTCATTTTTCCTCGTTATTTGTCGCATGATTTTTTTCCTTTCCAAACATTCTTCTTATAGTTGATACAATGAAACGTCTCCGTATTTTTTTTTTATATTCCCCCTCCTTGGACTACCACTCTTTAGTTCTCTCTCTCCTGCCATGTTTCAAAGCCTTCAGCCTCGTCCTTTATCTTGATCTGCTACTACTGATAGTCTTTCTTTTCTTTTTTTCCTCACTTTTAGCGTCGATGTGACTATCCCCCTCATCAGCATTTGGCGTCGCTTCTCCGTCGGAAAGTGAGTAAACTGTTGGGAAAGCTTAACCCCGTAACCGTTTACCCACTTGGCGTTGATCCGTCGTTGACTTGTTCGGTCATTTATTGGCCTAATTCCATTTACACACCGTCATTAGATGTTTAATAAGATCAACAAGACACAGGATTGTCAGCGGCCATTATCATGTGACGAGATCGGGAAGAAGGCAATGAACAAAAAGGCGGGAAATATAGACGTGCTTGTCTAATATGAAATTGGAATGGTAAATATACACGCAAAGAAAGAAAGAAAGAAAGAAAGAAAGAAAGAAAGAAAGAAAGGGTGATGTAAGTCATAAAAAGGTATAAAGAAGAAATGGAAGAAAAGAAGGTGCAATGAAGGAAAAAGGAAAAAGATCCGGACATAACGAAAAAAAGGAATGAAAATAAAACATTAAAAAAAAAGACGAACAGAAGAACATGAAAATGAAAAAGTAATTAGTAAATGAAAGAAAGATAAAAACGAATGAATAAATACGAGAATGAAAGTAATATAAATGATATGGCGGGAAAAATAAACAATGAATGAAAAAGAAAGAAATCACACAAAGAGAAAGAAAAAGAGGCCAAAGAAATAAGAAATGAAAGAAAAAGACGCAAATTAAAAAAAAGTGAAAAATGAAATTAACAGAAGAAAGAAAACAAAACAAATAAAAAAAGAACGAAATAAGAAATTATGAATGAAGAAGAAAAACAAAGAAAGACTGAAATTTAAAGTAAAAGAAACGAATCATACAACAGGAATAAAAGAAAGAAAAAAACAGACAGAATAAAGAACTGAAGGAAATAATGGGGGGTAGAAAGAGAAATTTAAAAAAATGAAGGAAAAACATAGAAATGCTCAAATGAACCAAAGAAAGTAAGAAGAAAAGAAAGGAAAAAAAAAACTGGAAATAAAAAGCAAAAAGAACGAATGAAAAAAAAAAAACTAACATTGATTGTATAAAGAAATGAGTAAAATGAAATGGCTTAGAGAGAAAGATAGGGAAACATATGTGATAGGATAAAAGAACAAAAAGCTAGACAGAGTAAAGGAGATTACAAACAAAGAAAAGTAATTTAAGAGAACAAGAGAATTAGGCTTCAATGAATAAAAAGACAATAAAGAAAGGGAAAAAGAAAGACTCAGACAAAGACCAGAAAGGAAAGAAAAAGAAATGGACGCCTTGAAATAGCAGAGAAATCAGAAAAAAGTAGACAAAGACAAAGAGATATAATTACGACATTAAATAATTGGTTTGGCTGTAACAGGATTCGAAGATAAATATTTAGCGATCTCCTCGATATCTTCCGGTCGATTCGAACCCATTTGCCGCGACACCGCCCAGCAAAAAGGATAAAGAGAATGCAAGTGATCAAATGATCGATGGTGAGAAGTGTGAAGAAATTGTGGAGGAACAGCTGAGTCGAGAGGCATGTGGACAAACACTTCAAGAAAGCTTGCGAAAGGAAAGCAAACAAGTAGTGACAATCAGCGAGATCAGAGAATTTATATACTATGGACATCCATACATTTGTATCAGCGACATTCAACACGATTACACAAACGCACTCAAACGCACACACACGCACACAATTCAAAAGAGTCGCAAAACAAACAGTTCGAGGGACAGACTTGAAGAGTTTATACAATGAGCAATCCACACTGTTTAGTAAAAGATCTTTTCATTAATACTACAGTTATCAAACGTTTGTTTATCTATCTATCTATTTATCTATCTGTTCATTTTTATCGATCCCAATATGATCTTTTTTATCTATCTCAAATGTTGATTTTTATCTATCTATCTATCTATCTATTATTATTATTATTATTATTATTATTATTATTATTATTATTATTATTATTATTATTATTATTATCTGGCGTGTACACATTTCTTTCCGGTCCCGACCAGATACCTAAGGTTAGAAATGCTATCATGCCACTTTCCACTGAAAAAAAAAACATTTACATAGTTCATAAAATATGAGCTGTACTTGTGAGAACAACTTTTTGTATTTCTTTGAGGCATCGACTTCCAGAAATCCCTTCAACTAGTCTACTGGTATCTTTTTCAACCAATCTTAAGGCTCCAACTACAACAGGGATTGTTGATGTTCCCATTATTATTATTATTATTATTATTATTATTATTATTATTATTATTATTATTATTTTTATTTTTATTATTATTATTATTATTATTATTATTATTATTATTATTATTTCCTAAGATTTCTGTTTTATATACATTTCTTGACGGGTCCCAAACGGATATTTACGGTGAGAAACGGCTTCATGAATTAATCCCTTCAGTGTATCTATCGGAACCTTTTCCAATAATTCCGAGTGCTCCTACTAGAACTGGAATTACTGATGTCCTCATGCACCACATTTTTGAGATTTACACTTCAAGAGCTCTATATTATTATTATTATTATTATTATTATTATTATTTTATTTCCTTTGATTTCTGGTGTGTAGTCATTTCTTTCTGGGTCCTGACCAGTGACCTAAGGCCAGAAATGGCATCATGATATTTCCCACTAAGCAATTTTGAAAAAAAAAACATCGCACATATTTTACATAGATAAAGCCCTTCGTAAGGCGTGGTCTGTACTCGTAGAACAATTTTTTTTGTTAAATCTTTAAGGCATGGACTATCCCGTCAATCAGTCAACTGGAATTTTTCCAATCAATCTGAGTGTTCCAACTATAACTGGAACTATTGATGTTCCAATGAGCCACATTTTTGAGATTTCGATTTCAAGGTCCTTGTATTTTGATAGCTTTTGGAAGCTCTTCAAAGATACATTGCAGTCTGCAGGGACTGCCATATCAATAAGGAGGCACCTGTTTTGTTTGCGGTCTCTAATAACAATGTCTGGGCGGTTGACTTTGATTGTTCTGTCTGTGTGTATTGTGTAGTCCTATAAAATTATAACAGGTCCTATCTCCGTAACCTGGTCTGGGTGGTGTTCATACCGGATTCTTTCAGTTTCCTTTCCGTAGAAGTTGCACATTTTCCAGTACAGATATTGGCCAACTCCGTCATGCCGTGTTTTATATATGGTCGCTTGATACAAGATGGTCAATTGTTTCTGGATATTTATCACAGAATCTGCATTAATAATTTCTAGTTAGCAAGGATTGGTCCTATGCACCAAGAATAAAACCTTCTTTTTCAGCTTTTAACCCTGCACTACGTGGCCGCTGATGGATACGGGGTTAGTCTGCATCAGCTTGTTTGGCATGAGCAGAGTATTGACCTTGAAGCGGTTTATCTTGCCATCGTTTTTGTATTTGGACGGTTGTATTCTTTCCTTTTAAAAGTATTTTGCAGCTTCAGTCTGTGTATTTAGCTTTACTTGTATTTCTTCACACATTTGAAACTCCATTTTGAACTTGTTGGCTTCATTATTATTATTATTATTATTATTATTATTATTGCAGGTTTGGTCGTCTCCTCCTGATGTTGCCGGCCCTACGTTATGTCACACCAGACCGGATCGAGAAGGTGTTCTTCCGTCGCACTATTGGTAACACCCCCATGAATCGGCTGCTGTGCGACATGTTCAAAAGTTAAATATCTCAAATGAAAGACGAAGAAAAAATTGTTAAGAAAGGAAGAAATAATCTTAATAAACCATGAAAACAAAAGACAGTTCCAATGGAGGAGATCATACGTATATTCAATTCAAAAGACAGAAAGTTATCAAAAATAAAACTGACAGAAAAGAAAAAAAAGAAAAAAAAGAAATAGAAAACATTTTTTCATGTCGAACATGGGTAAATATTTCTGAATTTAAAAAAGAAGAAAGAAACATAAAAGGCAAGATGAAGAATATATAATAATTTTCCATTCTGTAAACATTCCCTCAAATCTCAAATACTTACAAACATATATATATATATATATATATATATATACGCGAAAAAATTATGTTGTTCGCAAAATAATGTCGCATATTTCGAAATAATAAAAATAGGTTCATCATTATTGGCAATGACGAATTCTATATTTTAACTCGTTTATCCTCTGTTAAAAGAATCCGGGATTCTGAGCGAAAAGAATTTTGGTAATTCCAAATTGGGCGTTTTTCAACTTTTAAAAGCTTTCTTTCTAAACAGAAAAAAATATAGGGTTAAATCCCACCAAACTAACAATTTGTTGTTTTTTTTCTTAAGACATATCACGTTGAAACACTGGTTCTTATACGATCACCAAAGTTAAGCAACATCGAGGCTGGTCAGTATATGGATGGGTGACCACTTGAGAATGCCAATTACATGTGCGGATAGTATAATGAATAACGACACGGAATTGAAAATCGGGGAGCCGAGTTCCAATCCCAGAAACGTTCGTGATATTTACTTCCGCGACAATTTCTTTGGGAATGGAAAGAATCCACCTCTACTCCGCACCAGCTCTGGGTTAAACAGTAGGACCTGTATCAGTAAATCATGATCATCTCCAAAAATGCTTACAATCTAAAAATATTTTCTGGCTTTAAATAACCTGCAATGGGTTGATAAAGCCATAAAAAACTGAATCGTAAGTTTATTTTACTGAAGGCGAAGAATTATACGCTTTCCCTTGACGTAAATAATCAATCTGAACTCGTTCTACATCATAGAAGAATCTTTGATGATTCCAAAATGTCGTCATAAGACGAAACCTGCCATATTCCCTTCGTTCAGGCGCCCCGATTCTGACGATAGTTAATAAAAAGGAATGAGCTACACAGATAGTTTTTTTCTTTTTTGTCATTGTGAATCATGATGATTATATTCCTGAAAAATTAATTTCACTTTTGCTACATTTGAAAAGGGTTTTATGCCGTCTCCAAAAACGCGACATTACTTTCCGAACAACCAACAATACTCATAAAATGAAAACAAAATATAAAAAAAAAATAAATAAAATATGAAAAACCAAAAGAACAACAACAAAAAAAAAAACAACTGTCAGGCAATTTACTCACATCTTCATCAATTTTTACGACACAATGTTACGTGCATGCGGACATAAGAACAGATGCTTACAGAGTCAAAACTGTCGTCTGAATCGTTTGAAAAAAAAACTGCGAATATATCGCTACATTCTTTACTCTATAGTTGTTTGCCTAAAGTGCAGTATTAGTGACCCTTGAACTTTTTAAAACCTCTCACTTATTGTGTGTCCACGTTACTCTCTTACGTAAATTTACTTTACAGATTTTTTCCTATGATCCCCCCAGTCCCTACGTAAATATTCTGTCATTAAAAACAAACATAAATTCCCTGTCAATCATTGGCAAAAGCAATTGACTATTACAAACACTGCAATTCAATTAAAAGAACAATTATTATTATTATTATTATTATTATTATTATTATTATTATTATTATTATTTCTACCACTTTTATTATTCAACATCACATAGCGGTTAAAAGCTTGGGTCATTTATAACGGACTGTGTGGTTTAAGTTAGCCTACCAACAGATCCCTTTCTACGTATAGACGCCATTTTTGGAGGAAGAGAAAAATGCCGTTCATTAACCAGATTTCAGCCGTCAGGATCATCGAGTAGAAAATTTAACAGAGGGGGAAGGATGGGAATTTTTTTTTTTTTTTAAATAGAGGAAGAAATGGGAGCGAAGAAAATATGTACGTGGAAAAAGAAAAAAAATGAAGGCATCAAGTTGAAAAAAAATGAAGGCATCAAGTTGAAAAAAAATGAAGGCATCAACTCAAAAAAAAATGTTTAACGCGATCAATAAACGTTGAAGAGAAAGACACAAAGAATTAAAAAGACCGTGATTTTTTTTCTCTTAAGATCTGTCAAAAAGTGACACACAGATACATATTTATATTTACTTACCTATCAGTAGAGACACACACACATACAGACATACA
>OZ010590.1:4434543-4507043 GCA_963932145.1 Acanthosepion lycidas | reverse complement strand
AGTCAACTAATCCTTGTTCTTCAAGAAAAATAAAGTATCGCATTTAATGAGATGCAACATCAGTTTCTTTTAACGATTTCATACCAAAGGGAATAAAGCCACTAAGACACAAGGAGTTGCTGTGTATGAGAGACTATGAGAAAAAGAAACCATTATTAAGGAGAGAGAACAGCAAAAGAACATGAATTAAGAAGACAGAAGATAAAGATTGATATTGCATTTAAATTTTGCAAGATCAAAGTTGACTGGAAAGCAAGAAAACCGGAAGTGAGCTGGACAAACGAGAGAAGGAACTGTTAGCATAGAACTTACATGTTACATGTAGTCATTTCAACTGAAAAATGATGAGACATTGTCGCCAATATAGTACTGGGTTTAAATCCATAAAGACTAGTTACCAAAGCCGAAAAGCTCATCAGAACAATTACGATAAAAGTAATTCTAGAAAAGACTACGTTATGACGGTGGGAAACTGACGGAAGCCGACATGCCAGGTTAGGACCAATAACATTGCAGATTCTTCTTTGGGTTTTATCAAGAATATCTAAATACATAGCAGAAACACAAGACGATGTTTACTAAATGGATAAATCTTTGATTAATAAATCTGTAAGCTTGATTGGTGCAAAAAATTGTTTGGCACAACACAGTGAACAAACTTTCCTAGCAACAGACCTAAAAATTGATTTAATATAATCATGCCACTTCAAATACATTGTATTTTTTCCGCAAAATACCTCAAATGTATATCACCGGTTTTAATCGCAGCCATCCGTTAAGCGAGGTATCGACAAACTGAGATCCGCTTGTTGCTTGTGGTTTATTTGGCTTTCTGAATGGCAAGCTTTATTTCTTGAGGAAAATAACTTTTATTAAAATATTGTGTCGATTTCGTTCTTACTTGTTTACTCACTTGTTCACTTACTTGTTCACTCACATACTCTCATACATAACCACGTAAACTACAATGTTTCTTGAATTTTGCAAATTTTCGTTGAAAGTAACCATTGGCGATTTTCATTAAGGAAGATCATACTTGTAAAGACCGTTTACTTTAGAAACAGAATTTTTTTCTCTGCAGACGAAAAATATATTTTTATTTTTATTTTTTTGTATTTATAAATAAATCAATTAGGAACAGGAGTTTCATTGTTTCTGAGAGTCCGGGTTCCAACGACGCCGGAAGTTCTACTTCCATGAAAACGATTTTCAAAAAAGTGACCTTCGCCTCCTGTCGTATGTACTGCCGCAAAAGACGTAACAGTAACTGCTGAACGTATTTCTTGGTGCCAGGCGAATGCGCTCACTGAATCAATCGGCAGACTCAGGATGGAGAAAAGGGCGTAGTGGTATAAACTTGATTTTCCGCATAGCTACCATTCCTTCTCGTGCCCTGATCGCATAAAACATAATATTTTAGTGGATACACGTAATTAAGTAGACAGCAACGTTTCTTTTTCAAGCAGTGAAAATAATGCCTACTGGCCTAGAGCATCAAAAGTCTTATTAAAGAAATGTACCTTTTAGCAAGTAATTCCTTTTATGCTTAGAAACTACCTTCTGGCCAGGTGTAATTTACCGTTTCGGCTACATTGATATCTACAGCGAAGCAAGGCTCATATACATTTTTGAAGTCCAGATCATTCGAATGTCTTAAGGCAACTCAAACGCAAGTATTTACTACAATAACCCACAAAAATCATTGTCGGATTATTGTCGGATTAAACATTCCATCAAATGCTTATATATATGAGTGTATTCAAAACCTGCGGAGGGTCGTTTGGGGACCTTCTGGCACGTAGTTCACCAGGTCTCTGTATTCGGCCCTTCAAAAAGTGTATATGGTCCTGCACGAAACCTTCACCACTATAATCAAATCTCATGTGCTGTTGTCGGGTTGTCGGTTTCCTGGGAACTGATCCGCTTGAGCCTCATATGCCGAATTCGACGGGAGAGTCGAGTATATATATATATATATATATATATATATATATATATATATTCCTATACGTGTGAGTGTGCACAAAATGTATGTTTATTATAATTCTTTGGAAGCAATCTAATGATATATATATATATATCATTAGAATTGCATATAAATATATATATTCCATATTTTATTTAATATCTATATACATATTGCATATTTCATTAGTTTGCATATATATATACATATATATATATATATATATATATATATATATATATATATATATATATATATATATATGGCTATATCATTAGATTGCGTATTTAGAATTATAATAAACATCCTGTGCCCACACACTTACATACATGTGTGTATAAATCTACATACACATCTAATATATACATATATATCATATAGATGTGTGTGTGTGTGTGAGAGAGAGAGCGATAGAGAGAGAGAAAGAGAGAGAGAGTTGTTGTTTTCCTTTAATCGGGCAGGTACGAGAGATTCAAAAAATGATACAAAGTACAAAAGGATCAAAATAATTTGCTGACAATTGTTAACGAAAGTCAACTTCGGGATCTAAACAGACGCATCACGTTGTCTAATGACGTCATATCCAAAGACGTTAGAATTTTTCTTATCTCTTACCGTCTTTCTTCCATTTTTTTTCCTTTTCTTTTTCCTTTTTTTTTTCTTTGTCTTCTCACCCGCTTCTCCCCTGTCACTCCTCCATTTCTTCGTCCTCTCATAACACTGACAGCTTCATCACCCTTTGTTCACCGTGAAATCACTCTTACGATTATTCATTAATTGTTTCAAAACAATATCCTCATCGTTGTTACGTCTGACAGAGCGTTTCGGCCGTTACACCATCCAGCCCTCTTCAGGTGTTTTATCGCATTCGGTGACCTTCCGGGAATAGAGAAAAGAACATTTTTATTATCAACTCTGGCGTCCTTTCGAGGCAATTGCTGAACACGTAAACATTCTTCCTCGACGCTAGGCCATCTCTTCCCACCTCTAGTGTATATTTCTGCTCTACATTACCCAGGGATTGAACTCATCACTTCAAAGAAACCAGATAAGCTTTATCAACACTTTTTTTTTAATTTTTACCGAGAAGAATTGATCCAGAAGATCAGTGTAGGCAACCACATATATCAGAAATTCTAATAAAAAATCCTAATTAATTTCCCCGCAAAACCTACTTTTATTTTTTTTTTCTTATCCCGAATTCATATCATCGTCATAACGCCCACACTTTATAACTTTAACCCGTTCTCTTCGCTTACCATCATCAGTAAACAGTCCGTTACGTTCAAACACCACCCAAGTTAATGTAATTGTCAATATATATATATATATATATATATATATATATATATATATATATTTGTAAATAAACAAGGAGAAAAACAAATATAATCATATTTACAATTTCAATTTATGTCAATCCTATTAATACTGTTGCTATTAACAATGCTACATTTATATATTACAACTATTTTCATTGATTTGTCTCCGTGAGATTCATTATGGCTTGTGAAGCACAATCTGACCAGTGCATTGTCTGTCCATTTCGTGTCTTCTTGCTTATCTGCTCTTCCTCTACAAATAGGTTCTCGTTTTGTATATATAAAAAAATGCAGTGTGAATAAAAGATAAATATACATAACACGTGTCTACTTTCACTTTCATTTCAGTTGCGTTTTCTTTTTCTACTGCCTCATTCTTTGCTTAAATTCTTTTTATTTATCCATATTTATGAATATGTATGCATGAATAATTATGCATACATACACATATAAAAGCTGGATAATCTGTTTCATATTTGAACGCCATCTTCAGAGCTAAAGATTATATTGATTTTCTAAGCGTAGGTGAGATGTGGCACAAGCCCGAAGGTATGGGACACTCATATTCAAGCATGAGAAAGACTATAGCCGCTTGGTGTTGACCTCAGTTTCCACTCATGAATATAACATTCTTTAAATTAATATTTTTATCATATATATATATATATATATATATATATATATATATATATATATATATATATATATATATGTGTGTGTGTGTGTGTGTGTGTGTATATATATATATATATTGAACAATAAAATTTATTAAAAAATTAACATTTTCAGACACACTGGCTTGTACATTAATATTTTTTTGTTTTATTATTTAAATTACGTTCCTGGACTAATTTCTTCCAGCATGTCCATCATCAGAAGAAAAAAAAACTTGTTATTAGCAATGAACTACAAGAGTGAATGAATATCACTGAAGAAAGTAAACTTTCTCTGTTGTTTATATATATATATATATATATATATATATATATATATATATATATATATATATATAGGTAATAATCTGTTCGTACATAATCCAAGTGAATCATAATAATATAAAAGAGTAAAACTGATCCAAAAAGACAGCTGAATGTATTTATTCTAACAGAGCATATAAATTACATGCAAGAAGAATTTAAAATTAAATTTAAAATGATCATTTCAACTTACAAGTTAAGATTTATTTGCAAGGATTTTCAACACCGATCAATGTAATAAGATAAAATAAAATTAAACCAAACCTAAAGCAAATTTTAAAACAAGGCAGAGGAAGAAAGGGAAGAAAAACAGAAGAAAGAAAAGTAAAAGAAATAGTGAAAAGACAAGATAGGAAGAAATGGAGAAAGAAGTTAAAGAAAGAGTAGTAACGTCTAGACATGGGGATAATAGCAGGAGACAGATACATGTAGACATGACCTTGATTTATATTTGAATATTCACTTCGGTTTCTATCAGGAAAATAGACATAGGAAATTTGGGAAATGTTTTTTTTTATCTTATATTATCAAATTCACTAATACTTCAGTATGAAGAAATATAATCACATATTTATATTAAAAAGAAAATATACATAAAATTATTTCAAAATAATTTACATATTAAAAAACATATATTGTTTTAATTTTTTACTTTTTAGGAAATATATTATTTAATATTGTTCAATATAAAATGAAGTGTGTGTGTGTGATGTGTGTGTGTGCGATGTGTGTGTGTGAGTGTCTGTTTATAAATATGCAATTGAAATTGACCTTTTTGGGTTCGACATCGCTCTCAATAAGCATTTCACATGGCGTCACCGAAGACTATTTCAAATTTGCGCTTTGCAAGGAATACCAGTATGGAGACATAGACACACGTAGGTCCTTGAAAATGAGTGAGAACAACTACAGTACTTAAACAAAACAGCAAAACAGTAAGAAATTGGGAATGAATATCCACAGTTTATCTACAAATATATATGCATATAAGTTTAGACACAAATCAATCGAGCTACACGATTGAGAGAATGAGTAATGAGTTGAGCCGAGTAACTGTTGTGTTTACAGTATAGACAAAAATTAACCAATCAAAACATTTAGAACATAATGCGTTAATCCGGCAATGTTGATGTGTTGGAATAAACACAAAGCAAAAGACGAAATCGTTGAGATGAGGAATAATGCGTTGAGCCGACTGTCGAGGTGTAGGGATAGACAGAAAGCAACCGAGAAAAACGGTTGGAAGAACCATTAGTCCGTTGATCCGAACTGTCGAATTCTTGGTAGAGACACAAAGCAACCGAGAAAAACGTTTGGGAGATCGAGTAATATGTTTATCTGAGACAGTCGAGTTGTTGGTTTTAGACACAAATCAAGCAAGCGTAATGGTTGGGCGAACGAGTAATGTGTTGAGCCGAGACAATCAAGTTGTTGGTATAGATCCAAATAACCTATCAAACATTTGGGAGAAAGTAATGCGTTGAGCTGAGGCTTTTTAAGTGTTGGAATAGACACAAAGCAATAGAGCAAATCGTTTGGATAACGAATAATGCGTTGAGCTCAGACTGTCGAGGTGTAGAACAAAAAAGTAAACGAGCAAAACGGTTGAGAGGACAAGTAACTCGTTCAGGCGAGATTTTACATGTTTCGGAAAAGTCACAATGTAACCGAGCCAAACGGTTGGGAGACTAATTAATGTGTTGAGCCGACATTGACGAATTTTTGGAAGAGTCACAATAAAGTCGAGCTAAAAGTCTGGAGAGCGAATAATGCGTTGAGAAGATTCTGTCGGGGAGTTGGAAAAGACACAATGCAAACTATTAAAGCAGTTGAGTGAATGAGTAATGCGTTAAGCCGAGACTCTCCAGGTGTTGAAATCGCCACAAAACTACCAAACAAAATGCTTGTGAGAAGGAGTAAAACGTTGAAGGGACGGTGCCGATGTGTCGAAATTGATACAAAGCAACCGAGCAAACGGCTGGCTGAACGCGTAATGTATTGACTCGAGACATTTGAAGTGTTATAATACACACAAACAAACCGAACAAAACTATTTGGTGAACTCGTAATACGTTGAGCCGGGATTTTCGAAGTACTGGAATAGACACAAATCAACCAAGAAAAGCCTTTAGAAGAACATTGATCCGAAAATTTCGAGGTTTTGGATTTAAAAAAATCAACCGAGCAAACGGTAGAGAAAATGAGTAACGTGTTGAGTCGAGACTGTCAAAGAGTTGCAACAGACAAAAAGCAACAGAGAAAAAGGATTAGGACAATGATTAATGATGAGACAGGGTATTTGTGGCGTTAGAATAGTCACAAAGCAACCGAGATCAAAACGAGTAAGTCATTGGGGCGAAACTGTCGATGTGTCGCAATAGATAATAAGCAACTATCGAAAGGGTAGGGATAACTAGTAATTAGTTGAGCCAACACTGTCGTGGTGTGGAAATAGACAATAAGCAATCTATCAAAAGGGTTGGGAGAACTAGTAATTCGTTGAGCCGAGACTGTCGATGTGTTGAAATAGACAATAAGCAACACATCAAAAGGGTTGGGTGAACACGTAATTAGTTGAACCAAAATTGTCAATGTGTTAAGATAGACAATAAGCATCCTATCAAAAGTATTCAGAGAACTCGTAATTCGTTGAGCCGAGATTTTCGAGGTATTGAAATAGACATTAAGCAACCTGCCAAATGGTTAGAAGAACTAGTAATGTGTTGAGCCAAGACTGTGGATGTGTTGAAATAGAAAATAAGCTACCCATCGAAATGGTTAGGAAAAATTGGAATTTATTGAGCCGAGACTTTCAAACTGTTGAAATAGACAATAAGCAACCTATCAAAAGGGTTGGGAGAACTCGTAATTCCTTGAGCCGAGATTGTCAATGTGTTGAAGTAGACAATAAACGACTTAACAAAAGGGTTGAGAGAACTCGTATTTTGTTGAGCCAGGACTTTCGAGGAGTTGAAATAGACAATAAGCAACCTATCAAAAGTGTTAGGAGAACTCGTAATTCGTTGAGCCGAGACAGTCGATCTGTTGAAATAGACAAGAAGCAACATATCAAAATGGTTGGGAGAACTCGTAATACGTTGAGCCGAGACTGTCGATGTGTTGAAATAGACAATAAGTAACCTATCAAAAGTGTTGGTAGAATTAGTAATGTGTTGAGACAAAACTGTCGATGTGTTGATATAGACAATAAGCATCCTATAAAAAGGGTTGGGAAAACTAGTAACGTGTTGAGCCGAGTCTGTCGATGTGTTGAAATAGACAATAAGCATCCTATCCAAAGGGTTGGGAGAACACTTAATTCGTTGAGCCGAGACTTTCAAGGTTTTGAAATAGACAATAAACAACCTATCAAAGGGGTTGGGAGAACTAGTAATTCGTTGAGCCGAGACTGTCGATGTGTTGAAATAGACAATAAGCGACTTAACAAAAGGGTTGGGAGAACTCTTATTTTGTTGAGTCGAGACTTTCGAGGTGTTGAAATGGACAATAAGCAACCTATCAAAAGTGTTAGGAGAACTCGTAATTCGTTGAGCTGAGACTGTCGATGTGTTGAAATAGACAATAAGCAACCTATCAAAAGTGTCGGGAAAACTAGTAATTCGTTGAGCCGAGATGTCGAGGTTTTGAAATAGACAATAAGCAACCTATGAAAAGGGTTGGCAGAACTAGTAACGTGTTGAGCCGAGACTGTCGCTGTGTTGAAGTAGACAATAAGCAACACATCAAAAGGGTTGGGTGAACACGTAATTAGTTGAGCCAAAATTGTCAATGTGTTAAGATAGACAATAAGCATCCTATCAAAAGTATTCAGAGAACTCGTAATTCGTTGAGCTGAGATTTTCGAGGTATTGAAATAGACATTAAGCAACCTGCCAAATGGTTGGGAGAACTAGTAATGTGTTGAGCCAAGACTGTGGATGTGTTGAAATAGAAAATAAGTTACCCATCAAAATGGTTAGGAAAAATTGGAATTTATTGAGCCGAGACTTTCAAACTGTTGAAATAGACAATAAGCAACCTATCGAAAGGGTTGGGAGAACTCGTAATTCCTTGAGCCGAGATTGTCAATGTGTTGAAGTAGACAATAAACGACTTAACAAAAGGGTTGAGAGAACTCGTATTTTGTTGAGCCAAGACTTTCGAGGAGTTGAAATAGACAATAAGCAACCTATCAAAAGTGTTAGGAGAACTCGTAATTCGTTGAGCCGAGACAGTCGATCTGTTGAAATAGACAAGAAGCAACATATCAAAATGGTTGGGAGAACTCGTAATACGTTGAGCCGAGACTGTCGATGTGTTGAAATAGACAATAAGTAACCTATCAAAAGTGTTGGTAGAATTAGTAATGTGTTGAGACAAAACTGTCGATGTGTTGATATAGACAATAAGCATCCTATAAAAAGGGTTGGGAAAACTAGTAACGTGTTGAGCCGAGCCTTTCGATGTGTTGAAATTGGTTGAGCCTTGACTTTCGAAGTGTTGAAAAAGACAATAAGCAACCTATCAAAATGATTGGGAGAACTAGTAATTCGTTGAGGCGAGACCGCCGATGTGTTGAAATAGACAATAAGCAACCTATCAAAAGTGTTGGGAAAACTAGTAATTCGTTGAGCCGAGACTGTCTAGATGTTGAAATAGACAATAAGCTTCCTATCAGAAGGGTTGGGAGAACAAGTAACACGTTGAGCCAGGACTGTTGAAGTGTTGAAGTAGACACAAAGAAACCAAACAAACACTTGGGAAAACGAATGTCCGATGACGTTAAAAGTTGTTGTTGGCAAACTGAAAAAATGGACAGATATGCCAGTCGTTGTTGGAAGCATTTCAATTCTTGATAATATATTCCTAACTGTAGCAAGAACAAGAAATTCGTGGATGTTGACTGATGTGCCTCTCGTTCTTAAAACTCGTCCCAAATAGCCTAACGAAATGATTGTAAGAACCAAAAATACATAGGAGTTCCCTGGAATTTTTGCAACTCTCGCAAATTGAACTCTACTAAAACTGCTTATTAAAGAGCAAGTCGAGGAAATTGACAGGAATCTTTGTTTTTGTCTTATTACAGCTTTATAGGTTATTTAAACCGAAATATATTTTGTATTGTAGGGATAATTCCTCTTTTGTGAGGGAATATTACATTAAAGTTGTTTGCGAATGACAATGCTGTTCTAGTTACATCTACTATTTAGAACATCTCTGCGGGAGATGAACTCATACCTTATTTGTGCATTTAACAAATGTAACGAACCTGACTGCAATTCCATCTCAGCTTACCGATTGACTAGAAGCATGACTGCCATTTTTGATGCTCACCCTCCCCCCACAAAAAAACTATTATGAGAACGGTTGGAACTGTTAATAGTTTTGTCCATATTTGGAACTCTGCGAAGGAATCTGGCAAAATGTCGTGAAGAACCAGAATCCGAAGTACTGGAATTACCTCGATGGAAGAATTAATCAAATCAGACTGACTAGTAGTACCTGTGAAGATTCCACCGTTTTCCGATTGAAATTTTCTGATGAATCTTAATTCTTATTTCAATGATTGAATAAGCTCATTGCGAGTTCAACGACTATAAAATAACCATGGTCATTCTAGATTGCATCCTTAAACGGTTTAACAAAATATTGTAATAACAATCATAAATGTGAAATCAGAAAAAAATGGGTGACAAGTGAAAAGAGTTGAAATTGACAAGTTTTTCCATTTCACTGAAGCAGACGTCAAACTAATGAGAGTTTCGTCACTTCCTCTATATTCACTCTTTCTCTCTCTTTCCTGCTTTCTAACTCCCATTCCGTCTTTCCTCACGATCCAAACAGAATAGAGCATTATTTATGAGATATTGGCAGTGCGTAATGTGCGTAATAACAAACTCGGGAACGAGAGAACACACAGAATTATAAAAAGATGAGACGAACGCTGGGATATTAAGGAGACTTGATATCACTTGTTCTACAATAAAAGCCACCAGTTATTCGTGGTGTGAACACAGACTTAGCGGAGAAATTACTATAGTAATTATTATTATTGGTATTATTATTATTATCATCATCATCTTTCATCTTCTTTTTATTCTGCAACTTCTTCTTCTTCTTCTTCTTCTTCTTCGTCTTCTTCTTCTTCTTGTAGTAGTAATAGTTCTTGGCTAGCTACAAGTATTTCTGCCTCAGCCTGCGTTCGCATTAGAACCTCAGCTGTATAAAGAACAAAAACCGGTAATCAAATGATATAACCTCAGCCTTTTATTTCAAGTCGGCCATAACAACCTGTCTTGTTCTCTGCCATATCACGTGACTTGCTTTTCTTTCTCGCAACTCGACGCGTTTATTGTTGCATTAATTCCCTCCATGACTAACTGGGCAACATACATTGTTCCGTTCCTGTCTTCCATCTTAATTTTATCCCCCATCTCTATCAACGACACCCTCTCTCCCTCTCCCTCTCTCTCCCTCTCTCTCCTTCTCTTTCACTCTCTTTCTCCCTCTCTTTCACACACACACACACACACACACTTACTCCCTTTCGTCCTTCACACCTTCTCTTTATGAATCGTCTTCCATTGCTTCCCCTTCCATTCTTTATCGCCTCTCATTATACTTGACTTCCTGTCATATATCGTTCTCGTGGGGAGGCCATTAAATTGCCATCTTCTGTCGTCCTCCAATACCCCACTCTCTCTCTCTTCTTCTTCTTCTTCTTCTTCCCTCTTATCCTCACTCTCACTCTCTCCTTTACGCACTTCTCCATGTCTCTCTTTCTCATGCTTTCTTTATCAACACTTCTACTCTACTCTCTCTCTCTCTCTCTCTCTCTCTATCTATCTATCTATCTATCTCTTTCTCTCATACAGTCTTTATCACACTCTCTCCTTTTTCTCTCTACCATACTCTCTAATTATTTTCCACACTTACCCATAACTTTCTGTTTCTCTCTCCCCCCCCTCTCGTCATAGTTTATCTTTAATACTTCATTTCTTTCCCTTTCTCCCACATTTATTTATTTTCTAGTTTTTTCTCTCTCTCTCTTTTTCTCTTACTTTCTCTATTGCGATACTTTCATCCGCTTCCTCACTCTCTTTATCACCCTCTATTTCTCTCACACTTTCATGTTTTCAAGTTTTCTTTCCCTGCCTCTCATTTCACCCTCTCTTCTATATTTCTCATCTTCTTTTTGTTATTTACGCAAACTGTCTCTCCCCCCTTTCTCTCTAATACTTTATTAATCACAAACACATTCATCCTCACTCTCTTCATCTCATTTTCTCTCTCATTACCACTTAATATCCCCCTCTCTCTCTCTTTCACCTTCTCTCTCACCTTTTTCTCTCGTATTTTCTTTATTCCTAACACTTTCACCATCCCTCGCCATGTCAAGAAAGAAGAGAAACCATTAATTCAAATGAATTCGACCACTATATATAGGTGGCTGATTTTAACAATATGGACTTATTTTTTATGTCTATATTTTTATTGATGTATACCTACTTTTGCACCCCCTGTATGTGAGGTTCGACCATCACTTTTCATCGTAGATTGGTTCAAAGGGGAGACAACTATGGTTGCCTTCACCAAACTCTCCTTTTTCTCAATTTATCGCTCATACTGACTTGATCTCAATTATATTCTCTCTCTCTCCCTCTCTCTCTCTCTTGATACGAATTTCTTTCTGTCTTTTTCTCTCTTTCCGTTTTCTACCACTCATCATATAAACCTTTTTTTCCTATATTCTTTTCTATCTTGATTTTGGGGTTCATATCCCACCCTCTTTCACTGTTACTCTTTTTTTTATTATGCATTTTTAATTCCTGATTAAAATATCTTTATATTCTGCACTTCCTCTCTTTCTTTCTGATTTCTTCTAGTTCTCCTTCTTCCCCTCGTTATCTCTCTCTCTATTTCTCGCTTAGTTCCTCAAAGTTCCGACATCAGTACCTCAAGAGACTGCCTCTGCCAATAAAAACCTCAAAGCCTTAAACCTGTGTATGATCTGAACGAATCTGCTTCATTCTATCCGGGACAAGCTTGACGTATTTACGAGCCCGGTCGCTAACTTTACTTTTTCAATGATTCGTCTTTCTGTTTTAATCACGTGTTAGCCTGAAAAGTGCATCACGGGAATTGAGGTGGCCATTGTTGCTGATCTCTAACAATCCAATCATAACACTGAACAGCGGACGACACCCCTCGTCGGCGTCTTCCAGACGCTGTGACATGCCACGCTGTAAAAGGCCAATAGAAATGCCCAATTACAAAGGGAACGCTCGTCGTTCGATTGCCCCGAGTCAAAAGGAGGCCTTCTATCTAGCCCCGTGCGATTGCAACGAGGTCTTCTGAGAATACAACACAGAAGAAGACAATGGTATTGAGAGTTCTGTGGACATTGTCAGCAGAAAAGAATGCCAGATTTACGACAATACAGGTTTAGGTAGAAGTGTGTATTGCTAGCTTTCATGATAATGCTCTTGAAACATGGAGCAACTGCCCTTGGTATTCCATATTGTTCAAGGCAAAAAAGTTCACATCAGATACCTGTGTGGAAAGGTTTATATCTTTATTTTGTGATATTGTGGCGTTTTTCTAAGCGTAGCTTAGATGTGGCACAAGGCCGAAAGTTTGAGACACCTAGTGAAGATAGAAATGACTACTCAGTTGTAATCGATCTAACGAGACACGCTTGCTAACTATTACACCACAACGAGGAGCACGAAATGATTCCCTCAGCATAGTTTAGATATGGCACAAGGCCGATCGTGTGGAGCACCCAATGAGTTGTAATTAATTGATCAAGCTTGCTAAACATTTCACGATGTCGAAGTGCCCAATAATTTTCTAAACGTAACTTCGATGTGACACAAGACCGAAAGTGTGGAGAATCTAGTGATGATTGAACTCATTATTCTGTCGTAAATGATCAAATGAATTTCTAATTGTAGCTTACATGAGGAACGGACTCGCTTTTCAGTTGGAATTGTTTTACAGAGGCAGACTTGGTAAAAATTACACCACTTGGAAGAGGCCAAAATATTTTAGAACGCACAGCATAGACGTGGCACAAGGCTGAAAATATGAGGCACGCAGTGAGGATCGAACTCACTACTCAGTTGTAATTGATTTACAGAGGCAAGCTTGCTAACCATTATACCACGTCGAAGAACCCAAAATGATTTTCTACGCACAGCTTAGACGTGGCATAAAGCTTAGCGTATAGGGCACGCAGTGAGGATCGAACTCACTACTCAGTTGTAATTGATTTACAGAGGCAAGCTTGCTAACCATTATACCACGTCGAAGAACCCAAAATGAGTTTCTACGCACAGCTTAGTCGTGGCATAAAGCTTAGTGTATAGGGCACGCAGTGAGGATCGAACTCACTACTCAGTTGTAATTGATTTACAGAGGCAAGCTTGCTAACCATTATACCAGGTCGAAGAACTCAACATGCTTTTCTAAGCGCAGCTTGGACGTGGCACAAGATTGTAAATAGGGAAAACCTATCGGAAATCGGACTCTTTTCTCAATTGTAATTGAAGTAGCAAGACAAGATCTTGCGAAGTGTCCTTGTTTTGTGATCGTATTGCTGGTCTTACGTTTCCAAGTATACCCTTCTTTTTATACTATTGCTCACCCGATACAAGGCCTAAGAGCCACTCAATGTAGAAGGTTACTGAATGAGGCTGTTGTAAAAGTACATATTTGGAGCATATACAGGATAAATCAAAGTGGTTTAAGATGTGAAAATTGTTGCGTTTGCGAAGGGACAGGTCTGAGGAAGAATTTGTTTGAATGGATCTTACTGAACAGATACGAAAGGAATGTGGATGATTTGATGCCATTTAGATGGTATGGCGGATCCTTACTGTGAATGGCTGGATAGGAATATAGCTCATCTGTACATTGACCATGGAAGTTCTGATTGGCTAGCAACGTTTCAATAGGAAAGGGAAGTGGTTGTACGATAGAAAATAATCACCAACAAGGCCGCGTAGACACTTTTGAACTGGTCTTTGATGACATGGAAACACCTAGCAATGCTCCATTTTTGGTCTGATATCTTGTAAAGATAGAGCTGGGAGTAAGGTATTGGGTGGCTATCCAGACGCTTGGCGCATTTGTATTTATTCAACACCCACAGAGCCCAGCTGTGGATTATAATGCGACTATACTAAGCGGACCTTAGTTGGACAGAGGGCAAAATCTTGTGTGGACAATGGTTTAAACAAAGCCAGTACGCTCCATTCAGTCACGCTTTTATTTAATCAGCGCAGAGAACCTTTTTCCGCCGATCATCAGCATGGCTGATGCTAACTTCCAGGAGAGCAATACTTCACGACTTGTTGGTTCACATTTCCCACTGGCATAAAGTAGCATAATTATATTGGATCAATTAGTAAGTCTACTGCTCGGAAAGTTGGTTCTCTCTGTCGTGCCAGAATCCATCTTGCAAATTTATAAATGAAAACTTCGTCCGTGATTTGAATGCTGCCATATCTGGTCTGGTGCTGATATTGTGTATCTCGAGATTCTTGTCAAAATTCGAAGAAGCATCTTTAATCTAATCGATCCTGACCTGGTATCTCGACTTCAGTCACTTTCTCACCGACATGACGTGGCTTCCCTCTCTCTTTTATACCGAAATAACTGTAGAAAAGCGAGAGACATATAACGTCTCGTCTGTGAGAGTGGGGTTATAGGGTGGGAAATAATTCATCACCCATAAGGACGTGGAGTCACTTTTGGGATTTATCCAGAATGAAAAAAGAAGACTGTGTAGCACCTATCTATACGTGGCAACAGTACTCAATTTTAGGCCTAACCTGGTTCTTGTAAAGGTAGAAGATAGACTGAGTGAGGTACTTGCAGGAGTAGTATAGAGAACAGAGCATTGGTCCAGCATCTTTAGTGATAGATCGTATGTACAAGTATCATTTGGAGTCTGGGCGGAGTTTAAGTCCCAAGAGGCGCTCAAAGCACGAAGCCTCCGTGAGGGAACATCCGTTCATAGCGATTGGTGAACGATATGCATCCGATCGGCAACATGTTAAGAATCTAAGATGTGAAAGTTAACTCCATGAAAGAGCAGAATAAAACAATTATAACTGGGAAATACTACGGGATACTTGATAGGACATATCAGATGACCTGAATCAAAATTTAAAATGGAGCATTATTGTTCATATTTTGTTAGGGGCTACCCAGGGCTCACTTTCCAGGTTCTCTGCATCCTTGTGGGTGACAAATTATTTTCCACCCTAAACCGCTCTCTCACAGGAGGAATGTGGCGAGTCTCTGACTGCTATATCGCTACTTCTAAGGAGAATGCTCGGACGAACTCCATTCCTTGGTTCTGCCAGTTCTAAACTTCTTCACGGCTAGGACCCGCCATGCCACTCACATTGTAGCAAACCACCGACATTCTATCCGTATTCCATTGGCGAAAAGTAGGTTCCACTTCGTCCTGCAAACAACTGTTCTTGGGAACCGTCTCGCAAGAAGATGTTCCCCTGATCACTACAGTCTTAAACTGTTTAAGTCTAAGGATAACCGTTATTCCCCCACCTCATCTGCATAAACTGTAACCCTCTACCTTTGTACAGAGTGAAACTCACTGTAAAAAAAATTCAATAATTAACATATTTTGGTAAATGAAATTAAACTGTAGTGGCCCCAATAAGTGCTGGACTACGATATACCAAAAGAGGCTTTGTACAGTGTCCCACGAGAGAATCAGAGAAGCCAGGTGCATCAGAGTATTGATGAAATATGTTAACCTCCTAACTTTCTGATTCGCGACTTACATGATATCAAAGGCTGCCACCGATATCCAAAACAATGACCGACATAGTTACGCTTAAGGTGTGCACACGAGGGACAACCACGTGATAGGAAGATATATACGCGCCCTACCCGAGGTGGAGGTGGAAGACTAAGACCATGTGCGCGCTAAGGCACCCCACATTAAACGTGGCCTGTCCTATATCCATGTCACCGTGAGGGATGTGAGAAAATAAAAGTGTAGTGTCTGCCTTCGGGCGAACAAAATACATTTTACCTATCAACTGTGTTTCTGACTTTGGACACAACACAAGAAATTAGATGTGGGATGCCTTTACACGAAGATACCAACGGCACGGCAGAAACTGCGTCATTGTCCTAAAGAGGGCGAGTCGGTGGAATATCAACGCCAGTGACTGGGCAATTTTTGGCTTAAACTCAACTGCACGCGCTAGGGGTCCCAATTTAAACTGGCTTTGTGCCATATCTCCCCCCACAGAGGGTTGCTTGAAATAACAAGTGTACTTATCTGTTATGACTTCATTGAAATGAGAGAAGGCACCCGATTTCCGTTATTCCCGTCCTGTGACGGCACCTTCCATATCGCACTAAGAAAAGAGTGGTTGGTGTAATGTTGACACCAGCGTGACAGATACATGATCGCCTAAGCGTGCAGCATCCATGGCACATAACTGACTGACATGTAATGTCACACGGACAAAATTTAGCCGTACTCGAATTTATAAAAAAAAAATATCAAAGTTCTTATTAGTCAGTACAATGTTAACTTTCGATTCTTCTTTTTTTTTATTCATATCAATCCATGCAGTCAAGCCACTAAGACAGAATAAGAATAGAGAGAACTGTTGTTAAGGAGCGAGAAAAATAAAAGAAAAGGAATCAAGAAGACTGTAGATAACGATTGATATTGTATTTAAATTTTCGAAGATCAAAGTGAGAGAAAAGAAATTGCTAGCATAGAACTTACGGTTACATCTAGCCAACTCAACTGTAAATTGCTGGGACCTTTCCGCCAATCAAGTACTGCGTTTAAATTCATAAAGTCTAGGTACCATAGCGAAAAATTCATCCGAACAAATACCCCGAAAGTATTTATAGAAAAGGCAGAGGGAAGCAACTTTGCCGTGGTAAGAAAGTGACTGAAGCCGAGATGCCGGGTCAGGACCAATAATATTTCTGAATCTTCTTTGGATTCTAACAAGAATCTCTAAATAAACAGCAGGAGCACCGGGCCATAAGTGGCAGCAATATTCTAAGCACGGTAAACCTAAAATATGTAAGAGTGATTCTGGAGAGAAAAATTGTCTTTCACGACACAGTGAACCAACCTTCCTAGTAGCAGTCCTAGCAATTGATTCAATATAATCTTTCCACTTCATGTCAGCCAAGAAAGACGCAACGAGTCACTCTCTTGCTGGTGGGAGGCAGAACGATATCTCTCAGATGATTGATTAATTGAGAGCAGTTTCCTTATTGAAGCGTTAAAAGTAACAAGCCATTATTAACCCCGGTTAATAGTAGATTGCGAGGTATTTTTTAGCCAATATGACCTTATCGGACTGATCAAAGTTAGTATTAAGACAGGAGTAAATTGTATCATCTGCATAAATACCAAGTTATTAGTACTGTACTGAAGTCTTTCATTACTGGTTAACCTGCATTTTCAGCTTCTTGTCATAATTCTCATACCTTGCCTATGTAATTGCATTTGTTGTTTTGGGGTTGTTGTTTTTTTTTTTTTTTTTTACTTCTTTTCGCTCTTTTAATTATTTACCTATCTATTTAGCCATTGATTTGTCCCTTTATTTATTCTGATCGGCAAGAAAAATTCAATAAAATTCAACCGGAAGTAACCACATTAGGACACTGCGCATGACTCATTTTCGACTCACTAATCAGTGCAGCCATTCCTTAAACTGGGAATGATTCTCATCTTCTACTTCCGCCATTTGTCAATTACACAAACAATTTAACAGAAATTTCTTTTCTTTTTTTTTTTTTTTCCTTTCTTTTTTGAGACTTTACTTTCTTTCACATTATCATTTTGAGTTATCAATATATGATTAATATAACCGTGTTTTACGATAGGCCGCTTTTCATAATAAGAATTTAGATAAAATAAAATACACGACATCTGCTTCAAGATTTCAATAACTAAAATTACAATTAATTGCAATTGCCACGTTATTAAATCTTCATTCTTATTTTTTTAACAAGACACATCCCCGGGCAAAAGCAATTAGTACTATTAATGTGGTTCAGGATTTGTATAAATGCATACATCGTTATATACATAATATAATATAATGCGTAATAATAATAAATATATGACATAATGCATACACGTCACCACCATAGTTTACATATATATATATATATATATATATATATATATATATATATATATATATATATATAAATGAGATAAAAGAGGCAATTTTGGTAGATTGGAGGGGAAGATAACAGTTAACTCTAGGCTTGAACAGGTTAAGATCCGGGAAACATCGTCTTGGGAGTTGGTTCGACAGAAAAGTGGCTCGTGAGAAGAAATTGTTCGAGTGGAACATAATTTCTCATCGATGGAATACGGAGGAAATGTGGGTGGTTTGCTATCATGTAAGTGGCATGGGTGGTTCTTGCTGTGATGGATTGAACTGACGGAACCAAGTAATGTAGTTCGTCCGAGCACTTTCCGTGAATTAGGATCACATAGAGATTAGAATCCGAAGGAATGATAGGATAGTAAACATTCCCTAGTTCTTCCTTATCTGATAATATAACAGTTTACAAGCACATGGTGCCGTTTCCTTTTGGGAATAGATATCTTTCCCAGATATAGAATGAAACTCCAGCTCCTAATCCTCAATTTAGGGAAAACCCAAGACTCACTTTTTCCCGTTCGTGAAAATGTCGAGGGACATAGATGAATCCGGCCCGTTTGAATATGAAATCTTAAACATGGCATCTCCAGATACAGGGGCATCACCATATTATATGTAGAACCCTTGCTTTTTTATCCTTATAATCTGTTATACTGTGTAGATATATCATTCTCTGCATTGGATATGTGTATATAGATTTCTGTATAGCTTAGTAGTATAAAAGACTCCCTGAGAACAAAGTATGTGTGTGATTACTTTTCCTATCAGCCATTGCATTACATCCATGAACCATGGTATTATTATATCACAGATATAATAGTTACATGTAAGACCCTTCCTACTGTCCCTCCTTACATTTTGCTTTGCTATGTAGACATATGTGCCACATAACTCTCCAGGTGGGCCATTTATTTATTTATATATATATATATATATATATATATATATATATATATATATATATATATATATATATATATATATATATATATATATATATATATATATATATATATATATATATATATATATATATATATATATATATATATACTCTTCATAGTATAAAAGTTTGTTGTTTGTCATTCTTTTCCCTTTCAGCCATTCCGTTCCGACCATGAACTAAGGCGTCATTATATCACGTATATAGCGATTTTCTAAGCGCTGCTTAGATGTGGCACAAGGCCGGAAGTATGGAGCACCCAGTGAGGATTGAACTCACTACTCAGTCGTAATATGTTCTAGCGAGACAAGCTTGCTAACCATTACACCACGCCGAGGATATCACGTATATAATAATGCCCATATGGGGAGAGAATAAATCTTTGTTCCATAACTCTTTCTCTCTCTGTCTCTCTCTGTGTCTCTCTCTCTCTATCTATCTATCTATCTATCTATAAATATATATATATATATATATATATATATATATATATATATATATATATATATATATATATATATATATATATATATATATTGCCTTCTATATAAACATATATATTTACATAATTGATTCAGACAAGTGTAATCGATTTACTAAGTATAGCTTAGATGTGGCACAAGGATGAAAGTCTGGAGCTCCCATTGAGAATCTAACTCACTATTGTAGTCAGGCGAGACAAGCTGGCTGACTGTCGAAGCGACGACAGACATAGGTAGTTGCATAATTCTCTGTCGGTGTTAGTAAATAATTTGTCTTAACAAATAGTCAAAAATGCCGGATTATTTACATAATTTTACAATTGCAGTCTACTTCTATAATACCAATAAATTTTGTTTCTCTCTCTTTCTTTTTAGTTTATATTCAATAATTTCTGAATATTAAGCTAAACAACCAGCGTCGTATTTGCCATTCAATAATTATGGACTTTCATTTAACACAATTAACGACTGCGATGGCTAAATTGTCCTATATAAAAGTAGTAGTAATTTATTAGCCAATCGCAGGCGGGTGTGGAAAAACATACCAACTACTACATAGTCACTTAGACTATGAGAAAATCGCGAACCTCTATAGAAATAAGAATCCACGAAAATTGATTTTAGTAAATCCTCTTTCATAAACGTTATATAACCACACTTTGAATCTAAAAGTTTGAATTTACAATTTTACATATCAAATAAATAAAAGAAAACACAAATTTGAATTATATATATATATATATATATATATATATATATATATATATATATGTATATATATATATATATATATATATATCAATAAAATATCTACAATAAAATATTTGCAATGATAATCTCACAATAAAATATCTACAATAATAATCCACCATAAAAATAAAATATCCCGCTATAAGAAGAAATATTAAAAACCGGTGTCAACACCAAAATCCGGACCTGAAGATTGCAAAAGATATGAAACGGGTTGGGCAATAAATGTAGGATATTATGCATATTTTAACATATATTAAATAACTCTGATATTTAACATTGAGAACTGTTTTTTTTTTTCACGATAGAGTACATATATGTATTTTTGTATACGAACGCTTGGTTGTAATTTTACCTATATTTATCCATTTGATATATATATATATATATATATATATATATATAGAGAGAGAGAGAGAGAGTTTTCATATATATATATATATATATATATATATATATATTTCATATATATATATATATATAGAGAGAGAGAGAGTTTTCATATATATATATATATATATATATATATATATATATATATGAAAACTCTCTACTCATTTCTATAACATAATACATATATATATATATATATATATATATATATATATATATTAAAGACATTTTTATGTTTAACATTCTTTTTATAGATACAAGTATTTATGTCGGACTTTGTCCATTTCTTAATATATATATATATATATATATATATATATTAAACAATTCCGGTGCGGATCCAGAAGTTTTTGTAAGAGGTGTCGTGTTCCTCAGTAAAAATCCCAATTCATAATTTTAAATATATATATATATATATATATATATATATATATATATATATATATATATATATATATATATATCTGTATATGTATGTATTTAAAATTTTGATATATATATATATTTTAAATTTTGAATTGAGATTTTTTTTAATTTTAAATATATATATATATATATATATATATATATATATATATATATTAGAATTATACATTCGACATTTGAAGAGTTACAGGATATTATGGAAATATAGTTGCTAATTAAGTCATATATATATATATATATATATATATAGGTAACTACACTCGTCTCGGAAAACCTTCGGCTTCTTGATTTGCTAATGATCAAATCAATTTCGAAGTTAAAAAAGGTTTTAAAAAAAGAAAGAGCTATGAACATGAACGTCTGTCGAAAATAATCGTACAGCATACAGATCCAAAGCCCAAAGCAAAACACCCCGATACGAGTAATCAACTAACTAAAAAATTGCTCAATACAAAAATAGAGCAGACTTAGTCAAACCTAGAGAGCCAGACAAACCTACAAAGGTTTCACCTAAGCCGATCGCCAGCTTTCCCTGACGATCCGCTTAGGTGAAACCTTGGTAGATTTATCTGGCTCTAGGTTTGACTATATATATATATATATATATATATATATATATATATATATATATATATATATAACTTAAAACTACGTTTTTATCATATATATATATATATATATATATATTGTGACAAATGACCGAATGCATGGGGCACCCATTGGGGATCAAACTCACTACTCAGTCGTAATTGTTCTAGAGAGGCAAGCTTGCTAACTATTACACCACCTCGAGGTGCCCAAATGATTTTCAAGCATAGCTTAGATGTGGCACAAGCCTGAAAGTATGGGGCACCCAGTGAGAATCGAACTCACTACTCAGTCGTAATTGTTCTAGCGAGACAAGCTTGCTAACCATTACAGCACGCCAATGTGCCACGTAGTCTTCTTATATGTAGATTTAATAGTTCAGTTAATGAAATTCGATGAATAGAAAGACAACAAAATGATGAAATATTGTCAATAAGACAGATTATATTTATTTAGTAGGCCTTTTGACTAATCCGATATATGGAATCATAATTTTCGGACACGACTGCGTACCTTATCAAAGAGATGAGAAATAAACCATGAAGTGGGACTGTCTTTTACGAAAAATTTTACTGTTGTTGTTTTTCCCCATGTTTTGTATAACTGTAAGAAATTTGATAGTTTTGGCCTAGCGGTTAGTGTAGCGAAAGGTTTCTAGAAGGTTCCCCGGGGAAACTGTATTCTTAGAGTAAACCTAAATTCCTGTTTAATCCTTTAACATATGATTCTATTTGGAAGATGTCTTTAGCTAAAACATGCATTCATCAATAGATATCACAGGCATTAGTTATTGATTTTACCTTCTAAAGATATAACACATAACACAATGCACCATGATTTCATCTGCACTATTTATAAAAGCGAGAGTAGCGTACAGGTTATCGACCCTGAAAAAGAAATTAGCGAGCCGAGTTCAAATACCGGGCTACTCTGTTGCATTCACTTTCGCACAATCTCATCTCTCCCTTACCACTGGCTGTAGTTTAAATAACCCGGTAGACGGCTCTATAGCTTTGGAGGGCGGCCCGTCTAGAATAAAAAACAAAGCTACTCAAAGCTAATTTGAGGTTTGTTCTTTATTTAAAGAAAGTGATTCCGTCTATATGTTGTGATTAGAAAGGATTATTTTATTGCAATCTCCCCTACTCCCAGATCCGAACGATCGATTCGAACAAGTACCGTTCCCAATTAAATACACTTAAAAGCAGCAACTGACATAGACAACCAATTTTATTAAATGAAATGACATTATAATCCACAAACAAACACGGTTCTTTGGTACACTGACAAAATTTCTTACTGTTTTTAGGAGGTTTGCAATCATCCTTTGTATTCAGTATTTAGTACAATTTAAATGACCATTTATTTCAAATGTAAAAGAATTTAGTGGAAACCAGTCCACTATATTTTCCAAGAATCTTGACAAGTCACAAAAATGAAAAACCATAATTTAAGGAGAGTTCTGATCGTTCATATCATTATAATCCAAACTCTTTGACACACACACACACACACGCACACACACACACATATATATATATATATATATATATATATATATATATATATATATATATATATATATATATAACACGTTTAAAGCTGGTAAATTTCTCTTCATTCACTCAGGAGACATATTTGCCGATTACGTTAAAAAAAATAGGGTCCCCATTGACCTTGAATCAAACTTGTTTGACGTAAGAATGAACACTGATAAATCTTCAGTTACCAAACCAAAATTATCCCTATCCATAATGTTATCACCCCGATGGAAATTAGGTATAAGATAAATGAGAGCTGTGTAGCTTAGGAAGCTCTGTTCAGGTTAATAGTCTGCGACAAGAATGGTTATTATTCATGAGAATTTAGCCAAGGAGAGTTCTTTATTTAAGGGAGATAATTTCTAACAAGAGTAACTATGTAGATACACACCATACTGAGTTAGATCAAGTTTTATTTGACACGCGTTGGGAGATTTTTTATTCTATTTATTTATTTTTTTTGATGGTAGGAAACCTCTGAGTCTAAAATTGGGAAATAAAACAATTTAAATTTCCATCAACTTCTTAAGAGTTCGTTGATCAGAGAAGATAGACAATCGAATTATTCAAGCGCCTGATGGTCCTTTGCTTCAAGATCAGTCGACCATGAATCGACTAGTTTAATCCTGCATTAGTTTCTTACCCTTCTGGCTGTTAAGTAAGAACAAAAGGGTTTTAGCATTAAGCAGAGCTACTTAGCGAAGAAACTGAATTTAAACCAGTCGTACCATCTTTGAATTCTCGAGAATAACAAAATGTATAAAACGAGCAAAAAAAAAAAATATGAAGCCTTAAGTGTAAAATTCACTCAAAAAGATTGTGAAACTCTTTTTGTAGTTAAGACAAAATCGAAAAAGAAAGAAACCACAATCTTTCAGACTAAAAAATAAAAAGCCAAAATGGCGGTAATAAGAATTGTAATCATGTTACGTACCCAAATTTGAATTTGGTGAAAGTTGTAACCAAGGAATTAAGTTTCTAAAATGCGAATTGTGGTATGGCCTGTAGGTAATGCTTCTTCCTAAACAACAACAAAAAATCAGCTATTCGCATTCCTATGGACAAAATGTAATTGATTGATTTCTAGGTTAATGGCGACAGTAAGTTGGAAAACTAAGAGCTCGCAATAATACTTAGGTTAAACAACGCTGAAATTGGCTGGCGTTTTAACTGGCTATTCTCCTGCTCGTCCCTTGCTCGAAAAAAGAAAACCCAAAGAATTCAGAATAAAATAATTTATAACCCAACAACAATATACGTTTAATAGACTTAGTCTCTCATTAATCTTATTCTTATTCTCTATGTACCGTGTCCATTCAGGACGTAGGTGATCATGGCTCTCCACAATTTCTTATCTTTTGCAGCTCTTAATAAATTTGGTCATCCTGTTATTTCTCTAAACCCTGCTCCACAATCCATTTACTCGAGACCACTAAGTATCTTATGTGTTGTTATCTATGTCTCTCTTGCATTCAATCTCTCCTGTGCGTACCAGATTTACCAAACCCTTTTTCCTCATAATGTGTCCTATAAATTTCAACTGTCTCTTCTTGATGTTAAGTATAAGTTTCCTTTTTGCTTCCATTTTCTCTAAAATTTCGTCGTTGCTCATATGTTCGGTCTATAGTTGCTAAGTCATTATCATCTTGCCCACCTCCAAACATTTTTATAATCTAAACATATTTTGTGGCTTTTTAAACAACGTGAAAATGGTTGATAAACCGTAAAAAAATGAATCAGTCAATTAATCCAAAAACCAAGGACATTTGTCTAAAAGTAAAAATAACTGAATAATCATGAAGTGAAAATCAGAGAGCTGCTTCCACTTTTTGGCGCCGATCACCGTTATACTACCCGAAAACATAATTAAGAAAATAAGCCTATTCTACGCGTACAAACAGAATAGTATAACCACAGCTTAAATAAAAATGATGAAATATTTGAGCCATTTTACAATAGCAATGGTTATATTTTCAGTGTGAGTAATCTACGATTCACACACACACACACACATATATATATGTGTGTATATATATGAAATCGATTGAAGATACCGAAAGGTTGAAACCAAGGTAGCGGAATAGGCTGATTTCCTAATTTCTATATCTAAAAGTTACTTAAATGTTAAATTTTTATCTTTTTTTGTGTGTATTGAGCACTTTTTAAATACTACTGTTTCCTGGTCTAATTCAACTCTGACCAACTTATATATATATATATATATATATATATATATATATATATAGAGAGAGAGAGAGAGAGAGAGAGAGAGAGAGAGAGAGAGAGAGAAATAGAGAATAAACCCCGTTGTCACCTGTAAGAGGGAATTCTGTTTTTAGATCACTGAAAATAAAATCTATCCAATTAAAGTGATCACGTAATCAAAGAAATAAAAAGCATACTGTGACAACAATTAATAAGCGAATATTTCATTGTTATGTCGTTAATACCACCAGTTACCATAACAACAGAATATCACATTATCATAAAAAAGGAAGATCAGGCTATACGACCAATAAATATAACGAAACATTTTGTTTGGCATTAGAGACGAGATGTAAATGCACTGTTCATGATTTTACACTACAAAGGCACTGTGGAAGGGATTATCAGTTGTCAGGAATTAATGTCGGCTTTTCTGATAGAATCGAGTCATGTATAATGTAAATCCATTGCAAAAGATTTGATTGTAGAAATGTGTTGTAAATTAGAAGGAAACTGTCAGTTATTGAAGAATTATTCAAACTATCGCGTGAGACGATTCTGAGAGAATTAGAAGTCCTAATGCGATTTGATATTGTCGGCGATAATCTTAATAAAATAAGATGTGCAGGTTAATAGCAGACACGGAAAGAAACCTACAAAAACTCCTACATATATTAATGAAGGGAAAGCGAGAAGAAAGGACTAAACATCAACACAAAGAAGATAATGTATGATTAAACCAATATGTAAATTACAAATTGGAGATAGATTATAAATGAATTTACTTAAAAATAAAATAAAACACAGTTGCTAAATTACTTACATTATTCGGACAATTATCCTCATCTTCATTGCCATATTCACAAGGTTTCAGCCGTTGTACGCTCCGGCCTTCTTCAGGTGATTGGAATTTCTATTCGAACCTTTTATTTCGTTCTCAAGAACACATGGCCCAGTGGATAAAGACGTTGATTAGATCCAGTGACTAGACCAAAAGAGTTGTGAGTTCAATACCAGGCCACAGCAGCAGTGAACCAAAACTTGGAGAGTTGAGTTAAAAGGAAATATCTGAGACATCCGGGAGAGGCATAGCATGTGGAACTAGAACAATCTAGACCGGTGGACGAAATAAAGGGTTCGGTTCGAAATTGCAATCACCTGAAGAAGGCCGAAGCGTACAACGGCCGAATCGTTGTGAATATGGCGATGAAGATGAGAATAAAAGTCCGGATAATGTAAATTATGCAAGTAACTATAATACCTCATCTCACAGATATAGACAGATATATAGAGAGACATAGCCGGAGCGTACAACGACCAAAACGTTGGGAACATGGCAATGAAGATGAGGATAATAGTCCGAATAATGTAAATAATACAAGTAATCATAATACCTCATCTCACAGATATAGACAGATATATAGAGAGACATAGACATAAAGGTCGGAGCGTACAACGGCCGAAATGTTTTGAATATGGCAATGAAGATGAGGATAATAGTCCGAATAATGTAAATAATACAAGTAACCATAATACCTCATCTCACATATATAGACAGATACTGTTGGCAAATATTGTAAAATGTATCCTTCTTCTTTGATATGCCTTCTCTCTTCAGGATGTGGGTTATTATTGTTCACCGCATCTTCCTATCCTTTGTATCTCTTCTTAAGGTCTTTTCCATATCCTTCCCAATCATTGTTCTTCTATCCATTTGCCGTCTACCTCTTTGCCTTTAATATATACTGTCAGTATCAAATTTTCCAAGTTCCCTTTTTACATAAGGCATCTTGAAAAATGCATCTGCCCTTTTTTATTTTAACTATAAATGTTCTTTTTATTTCAATTACCCTTAAAACTTGATCATTATTCACATGTTCAGCCCATGATATTCACAGCATCTATTAGGTTGGTGCAAAAATAATGACGTAATAATGTCGTTTTTTGACGTATTTTTAACGTCAACAAACGACATTATTACGTCATTATTTTTGCACCAACCTAATACCTGCAGAAAAACATTCCTGCTACTTCAAGTCTCTTCTTCATCTGTGATGAAATTGTACAGCGTTCACTGCGATATAGGTGGACTGATATTACGTAATAATTCAGTACTCTTTTCTTTGTTTCTAACGAAATTTTCCAGTTTCTTAATCATTTGCTTAGCTTTTGGAAGGCATCTATTCCAATGCGCTTTCCAATTTCCTTGTTACATCTTCTGTCTTCTGTTAAAAACATTTCCTAAACATTAAAATTTTCGTACCTGATTGATTTTGATAACTCCAATTTGTAGCTGGCATCCTGTGCTGCTTTTCTCACTGACAGCCATAGATTTTGTCTTCTTACAATTCATCATTAGTCCTTTTTTTTTTCTCATTTTTCTTTGCTATCTTCTCTAGGAATTCCCACTGATTCCTTCTCGTGTCAGCTATAAACGCTGTGTCATCTGCGTATCTAACGTTTTTAAGATTGTGTCTAACAATAATACATTCTCGTGTGACTCTTTGTTCTCTCAGGATTACTTCGCTGTAAAGGTTGAATAAGTCTGGCGAGAAGACCCATTCTTGCCTTACGTCCCTTTCTGTTTTCGTGCGTTTACTGAATATATTTTCTATCCGTATGCAGGCGGTTTGCTCCTAGTATAAATTCTGGATTCTTCTAATATCAAATGAATCAAGATCTTTGTACCGTACTTTATTAAACACCTTTGCATAAATTATAAAACATAGGTATATATCTTTCTGCATTGTCATTGCCCTTTCTGGTGTCATTCTGAGCATAAATATTGCATTCACTGTTCCAGTGTCTTTAACGAAACCGGACCCTTATTGTCCGTTTTCTCTTTTCCTAATTCTATTATGTGTTTTACTCATCAGTATTCGGATGATAAACTTTGTTATCTGGCTCATTAAGTAGTTTAATGGAAGTCTCATTCATTTTCCCCTCGCTTCTTAGGTAGCGTTACGAAAATGGATCTTGTGAGGTCTTCCGCTACTTTACTAATTATATTTCCCGCTTATTTTATGCTACGGTTAAATGAGTTATACTCTTCAGTTTGTTTTTTTAGGGTAATGGCTGATTTTGTTCGTAATTCTTGCATTAATTCCTGACCATATATCATTCTTTTCTCCTCATTTTCAATGTTCTTTTATCATAGAATCATTATCAAAGTATTTCGATCATACACACATAATGACGTTCTTGTAGCAATCATGCTGGCATTAATTTCTCATCACTGACTCACAATTTTCAATTTATTTCAGTTACAATCTTGTGAGGACAATTGGATATTTTACTTTAAAAATGCATAAAGAAAATCGTGTTAAATATATATATATATATATATATATATATATATATATATATGGGGGGTATTTAACACAATTTTATTTATGCATTTTTAAAATATATATTTATATATCTGATTTTAGTTCTGCTAAACATTTCTTAAAAACATAGCCATGTACATAATATTAGACAGACATTAGTTGATAACATAACAATAGTCACACATGCACACAGTAAAAATAACTTTCAGATATTGGAGGCCATCTACATTAAAACAAAGCAAACCGCACTCAACAAAATTACATTCCAAACTAGTCACAACAAATTATATTGCATCTAAGCATACGGTTCTGTTGTTAATATTTCGGTCTCTCGCGTGGTACGACGTCATAGAACCGCATCATGAATTTACGACCTGCGTCTGCTATTTTGCGACCGTTATTCTATGTCAATATATTATCTTTGATGGTGAATACATTTGTTTAAATGTCTATATAACCACTCCGATGATGGCTCATGTGAGCCGAAAGCTTTGATCCAGGAATAGCTAAATAAAAAAATATCTAAATTTTGGACAATTTTTGTTTCTATTTTCACCCGAAATTAGGGCAAAAATACGAACTTTAGAACGGCTCATGATCAGACATGATAGACATTCATTGTCTGTTATATTTAACAACATATATATATATATATATATATATATATATATATATATATATATATAGAGAGAGAGAGAGAGAGAGATAGATAGATAGATAGATAGATAGATAGATAGATAGATAGATATCTCGAAAATTATGAAGCACGGTGGAGTAATCCAGCGGCTCAGATTGAGGAATCGGAGGAGAGCCAAGTTCAAATTCCAGTCGAATCCATTACATTCACTTACGCGCTAATACCCTTAGGAAGGGTATGAATCTTTATCTTCTGGGCCCGTCCCCAGCTATCAGTAAATAGCAGGATGGTTGAGACGGCACCAGATCTCTGTATTCGGCTCTTCAAAAAGTGTAGTTGGTTCTTCACAAATCCTTCACCACCATGATCAAATCATATATGCAGGTGTGTTCCTAGTAACTGAATACGCCGGGAGACTTCCAGAAGCATGTCACAAAGTTATATATATATATATATATATATATATATATATATATATATATATATATATATATATATATATATATATATACATATATATATATATATATATATATATATATATATATATATATATATATATATAATTTATGTGTGTGTATATATATATAATTTTTATGAATATCTTAAAATAAAGGTTTTATCCATTAAATGTACTATGTACTAACCTACAAACAGACTTGGCTAACTTGTCTAACAGTCTGCCCGAAGGCAGAGTAGCTCTCTGCCTTCGGGCGGAGAGGAACCCAGACGAGGCTGGTTGACTGCCCCTGAACCCGTTTATGCGGGTTCAAAGAGGGAATATTTTTGGCCGACGGAGACCCCACATTAAACCCGGCCTTGTGCCTTGTGCCACATGTAATGGCTTATGTAAGCCGAAAGCTTAGATTGTATTTAAAAAAATATGGATCACAATTGTGAATTTCTTTCTTCGTTCAACGATAATGTTATTAAACTTATCAGATGTTACGAAAAAATTTTACATAAAATAAATAGAGAAAACTTGTCTATATTATTTAATGAAACGTGTATGAATATATATATATATATATATATATATATATATATATGGGGGAAACACGCTAAAATAACATACAAGTGTATATACTTATAACGAGGGGAAATAACGTGTAAATAATATATATATATATATATATATATATATATATATATATATAAAATGAAAAAAAACGTCTATTTTAAATGCAACATACATTTTTAAAATAGAATATTGTAATCCCCGCATAATATATGGACCGCGCCAGAATTGCATTGGCCAGACATTTTTTATTAAAATTTCTACTCAGCACCTAAAGATTGCGTAGTATCAGGTTCTCCAGGCCCTCCTTCCTCAGAAATTTCAGCTGCCTTTTCCTGATAATAAGTATAATCCTCTTCCTTATTTGCAACCTAAGATCTCATCGTTGCTCACACGCTCCGTCCATGATATCATCAGCATCCTTCTGTAGAACCACATCACTGTCACCTCGAATCTCATCTTCCTCGTTGAGGAAATCCCAAACATTCGCTGGGGTAAAGAAGGGCGTATGTGAGGTAACAGTTCAGTATTACCAAAGATAGCCTCCTGTGTCGCAGTACTCTGCCCAGCTTTTGAAATGTGTCCTTAGCCATACAATACGTGTACGGATCTCAGTGTCGCACTTACCGTCCTCTGTCAAGACGCTTCCCAGGTATTTAAACTTCCGCGTCTGCATCAAGCAGACGTAGTGTTCTCGACCTTCAGATGGCATTTCGGTCTCATCCTCTGACAGATGTCCATGAACTCCGTCTTCTTGTAGTTTTCTTGCATAGTCCTTTCTTCTCAGTTTCCGTCGCTACTTTCTGTAGAAGATTTTGTAATTGCTTTTTTGTGTCCGCTATCAGTATTATGTCATCTGCGTATCTTATGTTGTAAAGATTGTGGCCACCAATGCCAGTAGGGTTTCCAATACTCTCAGGATTGCCTCGCTGTATAGGTTGAACAGGGTGGGTGAGAAGACGCATCCTTGCCTTACACCCATAAACAGAGCATACCTTAAAACTATATTTCTTCATATATATATATATATATGTATATATGTGTGTGTGTGTGTGTGTGTGTGTGTGTGTGTGTGTGTGTGTGTGTGTGTGTGTGTGAAAATATTGTAGAAAATAGGAAAGAAACTGGTTTGGTAAATAATCCAAAGTTCCTTAGTATTTTTGTTATTATTTTTAAAAAAAATAGTGCTCGATACGAAAGTAGAGCATAAATATAATTATTTATTTAAAAATATGATTCCAACTCGTCAGTTGCGAGTTGGAATCATATTTTTAAATAAATAATTATATATATATATATATATATATATATATATATATATATATATATATATATTAGATAGATAGATAGATAGATAGATAGATAGATAGATAGATAGATAGATAGATAGATAGATAGATATGCGCGGTACTTATTGGAAAGTGCTCAATATCAATCACAGAGCTAACATATTCATTTGTATGTATATGAGTTTGTGACCCTGGGTTTAAAGCTGTCTGTAAGAGTTTCATCCTAAAACGGACACGGGACGGATTGCCCCCTCCCGCCACCAAACATAATCAAACGCAAACAAGCATAAATAGATTAATTTTTAAAAAAAAATAAACCAGTTTGTCTGATGAACGCAAAAACGTGAAACCAAGTCTCACAATCTCATATCCATACAAAAGAATATATATATATATATATATATATATATATATATATATATATATATAGAGAGAGAGAGAGAGAGAGAGAGAGAGAAAGAGAGATAGATAAATTGAATTTATCCTATGTCAAGGTATGCAATATTGAATTATCAAGTTATCAACTTATCTATCTATCTATCTATATGTATATATATATATATATATATATATATATATATATATATATATATATATATATGTGCGTGTGTGTGTGTCCGTATGTGTCTGTCTGTCTGTCTGTATGTACGTATATATATATATATATATATATATATATATATATATATATATATATATATATATATACAGATAGATAGATAGATATAGATATAGATATAGATATATAATGTTTACAATCGTTACCAATTCTTAATAACTTGATAATTCAATATTGCTTACCTTGACATCCGATAAATTAAATTTACATATATCAATAGTTGTTATTGTTATTACTATTATTAGTAGTAGTTGTAGTATTATTACTGAGATGTCCTTCGTTATCACTTCCTCCCTCTTATATTTACGTTCTTATACATTCCCTATTTCCTTTGTTTTATTCCCTCTTTTCTTTCTTTTATTCCGTCTTTCCTTTCTTTTATTCCTTCTTTTCTTTCTTTTATTCCTTCTTTTCTTTCTTTTATTCCCTCTTTTCTTTCTTTTATTCCATCTTTTCTTTCTTTTATTCCATCTTTTCTTTCTTTTATTCCCTCTTTTCTTTCTTTTATTCCTTCTTTTCTTTCTTTTATTCCTTCTTTTCATTCTTTTATTCCGTCTTTCCTTTCTTTTATTTCTTCTTTTCTTTCTTTTATTCCTTCTTTTCTTTCTTTTATTCCTTCTTTTCATTCTTTTATTCCATCTTTTCTTTCTTTTATTCCCTCTTTTCTTTCTTTTATTCCCTCTTTTCTTTCTTTTATTCCCTCTTTTCTTTCTTTTATTCCCTATTTCCTTTGTTTTATTCCGTCTTTTCTTTCTTTTATTCCCTCTTTTCTTTCTTTTATTCCCTCTTTTCTTTCTTTTATTCCTTCTTTTCTTTCTTTTATTCCCTCTTTTCTTTCTTTTATTCCCTCTTTTCTTTCTTTTATTCCCTCTTTTCTTTCTTTTATTCCCTCTTTTCTTTCTTTTATTTCGTCTTTTCTTTCTTTTATTCCCTCTTTTCTTTCTTTTATTCCCTCTTTTCTTTCTTTTATTCCCTCTTTTTTTTCTTTTATTCCTTCTTTTCTTTCTTTTATTCCTTCTTTTCTTTCTTTTATTCCATCTTTTCTTTCTTTTATTCCCTCTTTTCTTTCTTTTATTCCCTCTTTTCTTTCTTTTATTCCTTCTTTTCTTTCTTTTATTCCGTCTTTTCTTTCTTTTATTCCCTCTTTTCTTTCTTTTATTCCGTCCTTTCTTTCTTTTATTCCCTCTTTTCTTTCTTTTATTCCCTCTTTTCTTTCTTTTATTCCCTCTTTTCTTTCTTTTATTCCGTCCTTTCTTTCTTTTATTCCTTCTTTTCTTTCTTTTATTCCCTCTTTTCTTTCTTTTATTCCCTCTTTTCTTTCTTTTATTTCTTCTTTTCTTTCTTTTATTCCTTCTTTTCTTTCTTTTATTCCCTCTTTTCTTTCTTTTATTCCGTCTTTTCTTTCTTTTATTCCGTCTTTTCTTTCTTTTATTCCCTCTTTTCTTTCTTTTATTTCTTCTTTTCTTTCTTTTATTCCGTCTTTTCTTTCTTTTATTCCCTCTTTTCTTTCTTTTATTCCTTCTTTTCTTTCTTTTATTCCCTCTTTTCTTTCTTTTATTCCCTCTTTTCTTTCTTTTATTCCTTCTTTTCTTTCTTTTATTCCCTCTTTTCTTTCTTTTATTCCCTCTTTTCTTTCTTTTATTCCCTATTTCCTTTGTTTTATTCCGTCTTTTCTTTCTTTTATTCCCTCTTTTCTTTCTTTTATTCCCTCTTTTCTTTCTTTTATTCCTTCTTTTCTTTCTTTTATTCCCTCTTTTCATTCTTTTATTCCCTCTTTTCTTTCTTTTATTTCTTCTTTTCTTTCTTTTATTCCGTCTTTTCTTGCTTTTATTCCCTCTTTTCTTTCTTTTATTCCCTCTTTTCTTTCTTTTATTCCCTCTTTTCTTTCTTTTATTCCGTCTTTTCTTTCTTTTATTCCCTCTTTTCTTTCTTTTATTCCGTCCTTTCTTTCTTTTATTCCCTCTTTTCTTTCTTTTATTCCTTCTTTTCTTTCTTTTATTCCCTCTTTTCTTTCTTTTATTCCGTCCTTTCTTTCTTTTATTCCTTCTTTTCTTTCTTTTATTCCCTCTTTTCTTTCTTTTATTCCCTCTTTTCTTTCTTTTATTTCTTCTTTTCTTTCTTTTATTCCTTCTTTTCTTTCTTTTATTCCCTCTTTTCTTTCTTTTATTCCGTCTTTTCTTTCTTTTATTCCGTCTTTTCTTTCTTTTATTCCCTCTTTTCTTTCTTTTATTTCTTCTTTTCTTTCTTTTATTCCGTCTTTTCTTTCTTTTATTCCCCCTTTTCTTTCTTTTATTCCCTCTTTTCTTTCTTTTATTCCCTCTTTTCTTTCTTTTATTCCTTCTATTCTTTCTTTTATTCCCTCTTTTCTTTCTTTTATTCCCTCTTTTCTTTCTTTTATTCCTTTTATTCTTTCTTTTATTCCCTCTTTTCTTTCTTTTATTCCCTCTTTTCTTTCTTTTATTCCCTCTTTTCTTTCTTTTATTTCTTCTTTTCTTTCTTTTATTCCTTCTTTTCTTTCTTTTATTCCCTCTTTTCTTTCTTTTATTCCGTCTTTTCTTTCTTTTATTCCGTCTTTTCTTTCTTTTATTCCCTCTTTTCTTTCTTTTATTTCTTCTTTTCTTTCTTTTATTCCGTCTTTTCTTTCTTTTATTCCCTCTTTTCTTTCTTTTATTCCCTCTTTTCTTTCTTTTATTCCGTCCTTTCTTTCTTTTATTCCCTCTTTTCTTTCTTTTATTCCCTCTTTTCTTTCTTTTATTCCCTCTTTTCTTTCTTTTATTTCTTCTTTTCTTTCTTTTATTCCTTCTTTTCTTTCTTTTATTCCCTCTTTTCTTTCTTTTATTCCGTCTTTTCTTTCTTTTATTCCGTCTTTTCTTTCTTTTATTCCTTCTTTTCTTTCTTTTATTTCTTCTTTTCTTTCTTTTATTCCGTCTTTTCTTTCTTTTATTCCCCCTTTTCTTTCTTTTATTCCCTCTTTTCTTTCTTTTATTCCCTCTTTTCTTTCTTTTATTCCTTCTATTCTTTCTTTTATTCCCTCTTTTCTTTCTTTTATTCCCTCTTTTCTTTCTTTTATTCCTTTTATTCTTTCTTTTATTCCCTCTTTTCTTTCTTTTATTCCCTCTTTTCTTTCTTTTATTCCCTCTTTTCTTTCTTTTATTTCTTCTTTTCTTTCTTTTATTCCTTCTTTTCTTTCTTTTATTCCCTCTTTTCTTTCTTTTATTCCGTCTTTTCTTTCTTTTATTCCGTCTTTTCTTTCTTTTATTCCCTCTTTTCTTTCTTTTATTTCTTCTTTTCTTTCTTTTATTCCGTCTTTTCTTTCTTTTATTCCCTCTTTTCTTTCTTTTATTCATTCCCTCTTTTCTTTCTTTTTATTCCCGTCCTTTCTTTCTTTTATTCCCGTCTTTTCTTTCTTTTATTCCCTCTTTTCTTTCTTTTATTCCCTCTTTTCTTTCTTTTATTTCTTCTTTTCTTTCTTTTATTCCTTCTTTTCTTTCTTTTATTCCCTCTTTTCTTTCTTTTATTCCGTCTTTTCTTTCTTTTATTCCGTCTTTTCTTTCTTTTATTCCTTCTTTTCTTTCTTTTATTTCTTCTTTTCTTTCTTTTATTCCGTCTTTTCTTTCTTTTATTCCCTCTTTTCTTTCTTTTATTCCTTCTTTTCTTCCTTTTATTCCCTCTTTTCTTTCTTTTATTCCCTCTTTTCTTTCTTTTATTCCCACTTTTCTTTCTTTTATTCCCTCTTTTCTTTCTTTTTATTCCCTCTTTTCTTTCTTTTATTCCCTCTTTTCTTCTTTTATTCCCTCTTTTCTTTCTTTTATTCCCCTCTTTTCTTTCTTTTATTCCGTCCTTTCTTTCTTTTATTCCCCTCTTTTCTTTCTTTTATTCCGTCTTTTCTTTCTTTTATTCCCTCTTTTCTTTCTTTTATTCCCTCTTTTCTTTCTTTTATTCCTTCTATTCTTTCTTTTATTCCCTCTTTTCTTTCTTTTATTCCCTCTTTTCTTTCTTTTATTCCTTCTTTTCTTTCTTTTATTCCCTCTTTTCATTCTTTTATTCCCTCTTTTCTTTCTTTTATTTCTTCTTTCTGTCTTTTTCTTTTCTTTTATTCCGTCTTTTCTTGCTTTTTATTCCCTCTTTTCTTTCTTTTATTCCCTCTTTTCTTTCTTTTATTCCCTCTTTTCTTTCTTTTATTCCCGTCTTTTCTTTCTTTTATTCCCTCCTTTTCTTTCTTTTATTCCGTCTTTTCTTTCTTTTATTCCCTTCTTTTCTTTCTTTTATTCCCTCTTTTCTTTCTTTTATTCCGTCCTTTCTTTCTTTTATTCCTTCTTTTCTTTCTTTTATTCCCTCTTTTCTTTCTTTTATTCCCTCTTTTCTTTCTTTTATTTCTTCTTTTCTTTCTTTTATTCCTTCTTTTCTTTCTTTTATTCCCTCTTTTCTTTCTTTTATTCCGTCTTTTCTTTCTTTTATTCCGTCTTTTCTTTCTTTTATTCCCTCTTTTCTTTCTTTTATTTCTTCTTTTCTTTCTTTTATTCCGTCTTTTCTTTCTTTTATTCCCCCTTTTCTTTCTTTTATTCCCTCTTTTCTTTCTTTTATTCCTTCTATTCTTTCTTTTATTCCCTCTTTTCTTTCTTTTATTCCCTCTTTTCTTTCTTTTATTCCTTCTATTCTTTCTTTTATTCCCTCTTTTCTTTCTTTTATTCCCTCTTTTCTTTCTTTTATTCCCTCTTTTCTTTCTTTTATTTCTTCTTTTCTTTCTTTTATTCCTTCTTTTCTTTCTTTTATTCCCTCTTTTCTTTCTTTTATTCCGTCTTTTCTTTCTTTTATTCCGTCTTTTCATTCTTTTATTCCCTCTTTTTCTTTCTTTTATTTCTTTCTTTTCTTCTTTTATTCCGTCTTTTCTTTCTTTTATTCCCTCTTTTCTTTCTTTTATTCCCTCTTTTCTTTCTTTTATTCCGTCCTTTCTTTCTTTTATTCCCTCTTTTCTTTCTTTTATTCCCTCTTTTCTTTCTTTTATTCCCTCTTTTCTTTCTTTTATTTCTTCTTTTCTTTCTTTTATTCCTTCTTTTCTTTCTTTTATTCCCTCTTTTCTTTCTTTTATTCCGTCTTTTCTTTCTTTTATTCCGTCTTTTCTTTCTTTTATTCCCTCTTTTCTTTCTTTTATTTCTTCTTTTCTTTCTTTTATTCCGTCTTTTCTTTCTTTTATTCCCTCTTTTCTTTCTTTTATTCCTTCTTTTCTTCCTTTTATTCCCTCTTTTCTTTCTTTTATTCCCTCTTTTCTTTCTTTTATTCCCACTTTTCTTTCTTTTATTCCCTCTTTTCTTTCTTTTATTCCCTCTTTTCTTTCTTTTATTCCCTCTTTTCTTTCTTTTATTCCCTCTTTTCTTTCTTTTATTCCCTCTTTTCTTTCTTTTATTCCCCTCTTTTCTTTCTTTTATTCCGTCCTTTCTTTCTTTTATTCCCCTCTTTTCTTTCTTTTATTCCGTCTTTTCTTTCTTTTATTCCCTCTTTTCTTTCTTTTATTCCCTCTTTTCTTTCTTTTATTCCTTCTATTCTTTCTTTTATTCCCTCTTTTCTTTATTTTATTCCCTCTTTTCTTTCTTTTATTCCCTCTTTTCTTTCTTTTATTCCTTCTATTCTTTCTTTTATTCCCTCTTTTCTTTCTTTTATTCCCTCTTTTCTTTCTTTTATTCCTTCTATTCTTTCTTTTATTCCCTCTTTTCTTTCTTTTATTCCCTCTTTTCTTTCTTTTATTCCCTCTTTTCTTTCTTTTATTCCCACTTTTCTTTCTTTTATTCCGTCCTTTCTTTCTTTTATTCCCCTCTTTTCTTTCTTTTATTCCGTCCTTTCTTTCTTTTATTCCCCTCTTTTCTTTCTTTTATTCCGTCTTTTCTTTCTTTTATTCCCTCTTTTCTTTCTTTTATTCCCCTCTTTTCTTTCTTTTATTCCGTCCTTTCTTTCTTTTATTCCCTCTTTTCTTTATTTTATTCCCTCTTTTCTTTCTTTTATTCCCCTCTTTTCTTTCTTTTATTCCGTCCTTTCTTTCTTTTATTCCCCTCTTTTCTTTCTTTTATTCCGTCTTTTCTTTCTTTTATTCCCTCTTTTCTTTCTTTTATTCCCTCTTTTCTTTCTTTTATTCCGTCTTTTCTTTCTTTTATTCCCTCTTTTCTTTCTTTTATTCCCTCTTTTCTTTCTTTTATTCCGTCTTTTCTTTCTTTTATTCCCTCTTTTCTTTCTTTTATTCCCCTCTTTTCTTTCTTTTATTCCGTCCTTTCTTTCTTTTATTCCCCTCTTTTCTTTCTTTTATTCCGTCTTTTCTTTCTTTTATTCCGTCTTTTCTTTCTTTTATTCCCTCTTTTCTTTCTTTTATTCCGTCCTTTCTTTCTTTTATTCCCCTCTTTTCTTTCTTTTATTCCTTCTATTCTTTCTTTTATTCCCTCTTTTCTTTCTTTTATTCCCTCTTTTCTTTGTTTTATTCCCACTTTTCTTTCTTTTATTCCCTCTTTTCTTTCTTTTATTCCCTCTTTTCTTTCTTTTATTCCCTCTTTTCTTTCTTTTATTCCCACTTTTCTTTCTTTTATTCCCTCTTTTCTTTCTTTTATTCCCTCTTTTCTTTCTTTTATTCCGTCCTTTCTTTCTTTTATTCCGTCTTTTCTTTCTTTTATTCCCTCTTTTCTTTCTTTTATTCCCTCTTTTCTTTCTTTTATTCCCCTCTTTTCTTTCTTTTATTCCGTCCTTTCTTTCTTTTATTCCCCTCTTTTCTTTCTTTTATTCCGTCTTTTCTTTCTTTTATTCCGTCCTTTCTTTCTTTTATTCCCTCTTTTCTTTCTTTTATTCCCTCTTTTCTTTCTTTTATTCCTTCTATTCTTTCTTTTATTCCCCTCTTTTCTTTCTTATGTCAAAATTAAATGTCACTTATTCAGTTTCCTATCATATAATAAGACAATATTGATCGTCACTGAAATAAATAATAATACGCATTTAGTACTTTTTCTCTTTTATTTTCTTCTTTTGTATTTTTCTTTTACATTTTACTTTTTTTTATTTTTTTTTTTGTCTCTCATTCTTGGTCTTCTGCCCCCCTTCTATCTTTATTGTTAATCTAAACTGCAAATTGTGTCAGTTCCGCACTCGCATCATGAAATGTATTACTATCAGAATAAAAAAAAAAAATAAAAAAAAAACTATATATTTGGTAAAATATAAGTATTTTGTACATTTTATTTAATAATAATAATAGTATGAACACCACCCAGACCTGGTTACGGAGATAGGACCTGTAAAATTCTATGGGACTACACAATACACACTGACAGAACAATCAAGGCCAACCGTCCAGATATTGTTATTAAAGACCACAAACAAAAACGGTGCCTCCTTATTGATATGGCAGTCCCTGCTGACTGGTAATGTATCTTTGAAGATATTCAAAAAGCTGTCAAAATACAAGGACCTTGAAATAGAAATCTCGAAAATGTGGCACATAGGAACATCGACAATCCCTGTTGTAGTTGGAGTCCTAGGACTGATTGGAAAAGATTGCAGTAGACTAATTGAAGGGATTCCTGGAAGTCCATGCCTCAAAGAGATACAAAAAATTGTTCTGACAAGTACAGCCCACACTTTACTAAGGGCTTTATCTATGTACTTTTTTTTTCCAGTGGAAATCGTCATGATGCCATTTCTAACCTTAGGTCTCTGGGCGGGACCCGGAAAGAAATGTGTACACGCCAGAAATCAAAGGAAATAATAATAATAATAATAATAATAATAATAATAATAATAATAATAATAATAATAATAATAATAACAATTGATCTATTTCACTATTATGCATTCTGACAGAAAAAATCTCTTTTTTTTTTTTTAGACAATACCGTGTTAGTATTAAGCTACACTCATCTATGAACGATAGTTGACTTATATTTTGCAAGGAAAGTTCGAGGAAGTAAGGAAATTGGGGAATTTCAACGAGAACAAATAAAAGGATAGCATCAGACAATTTGCTAGGTTTTTCTAGGTTAATCATGAAACGGTTAATAATATTGTCAAGAAATTTAATGAAGAAAGCCTTTGTCATCTGGAACAACGTTCAAGAAGACCAAGCTCGTGTCTGAGCGAATGAAAAGGGCCCTGAGAAGGAAAGTCATCAGAAACCGTCGTCAGGGCGTCAAAGATATCGCCAACAGCATGGAAATGTCGCCATATGCTGTGAGAAAGACTCTGAAAGTTGCTATATCTGGACTGGAGCTGCCCAATCCACAATTTTTAGCCTTGCGAGTGATGAGTTAATTTCATCGTTCCTCCGCGAAGGAGCAATGTCATAAGCCTATCCCTACTTTTACGGCAAATGTTCAGACGAGGTTCACTGTTAGTGCCCCCACCCCAATTCAGCCCTTTAAAACATATACACGACTTACTGCATCCACACGGTCGAATCATCCCATTCTCCGTGTATTCCTTTGGTAAGAAGGGCTGTTCCCATTCGAAAGCTTCTTCCAAGAAGCCCTGTTTGTCGGAAGAGACTCCCGCGTATATGCTTTCCAGGACACTACAAAACTCTCTTAACCTCTTCATGTCTACGGGTCAATCTTTATTTATCCGCCATATCATCGTTAACACTTATTGCTCGCTCCTCTTACGTTAATATCACTCACAAGAAATAAGTAAAAACAAGAGAGAAATGCAACTAAATCTAACACTTAAGTAAATAAGAAGTCACGTCCTATCTCGTTATTTGATTGCTTTGCTGCCGATCTTCTGATTCAAGTTAATAATTCACATACAACTACAAGACTTTTATCACAGAAGACTTCCCTCGACCAATCATTCTATTTGCAATTCAGATGACGGCCTCCTCGCCATTTGGGACCATTCGGTTAGTCAGTCAGTCACACGGATTAGTCCATTAGTATTGTGGATATTATCCCTTTACAAGCCACGTCACTGTAAAATGGAGCAGGGTGGTTTGGCTCTGTTCTGCGCACTTACTAATTATGGATTCATTGCCGGTCGTCAATTAACATGGCTGGACAATAATTAGAATTTAACTTGACGCTTTGGTTTGTCGTGTTGCGTTCTGATAACATCCACGCTCTTTGGATTGGTCAAATGATTCTCATAGAATATAACTTCATCTCTTCATATTAGTCGATCTCTGGACATGTCTATCTCTTTAACTATCCAAGCCTATATACTCCCAGTGTACAATTCAGTGTGTCTAAATGTATGAAGTTGGAGTCATTATTTCATGGTTGTTACCTTAATCTCTTTCTGTCTATCTATCTAGCTATTCCAGACGGTTCAACTCTCTGTTTCATTTTTTATATATATATATATATATATATATATATATATATATATATATATATATATATATATAAAGAAGAAATATAGTTTTAAGTTATGCTATATTTATGGGATAAAGTGCTCAGTGTCAGAGATAGAGCGTATGTAAATATAAAATATAAAAGGTGGCTTGATGATTGCGTTCAGCAGGAAACAGTCTGTCGCCTCTGAGTATTAACTTCAATGTGCATATATATATATATATATATATATATATATATATATATATATGTATGTATGTATATAACGACAAAATACGTGTAGTCGCTAACTTCATAAGCACAAACATGTATATACACGCATATACATATATATATATATATATATATATATATATATATATATATATATGCGTGTGTGTGTACATGTGTGTGCTTATTTTCATACCTATTTATATTCCTCGATTTGTTTATATCTGTCTGTCTGTCACACTTTGTTCCTATCTATTTATCTATCAGTGTCTTCATGTCTCTGTATTTTCTTTCATATCCCTCTCTCTCTCTCTCTCTCTATATATATATATATATATATATATATATATATATATATATATATATATATATATCAGTGCTGAAGAGTGCTAAACTGAATATAGAATCGATTTTTAGTATTGGGTATGGTTCGATATCTACCAGCACCTGGTTGACAATCCTTTTGAAGTTGGCGACTAAACGCGTATTTTGCCGTTCTTCTTGTGGAATGCGAAAACCGGGCTGTTTATTCTTTTACTAATCCTTTCGTCATCATGCTGCCGGCGAGGTGGAAAGAAAAAGAAACAATATATTTTAAAATAAAACTCTCTGTATTACCGGATCAAGGCGGAATGTATCTTTTTGGGTGAAGGAAGGTAAATGGAGGATGGGGAGATTCGGTGGTGTACGGACCTGAGTTTGAAGTTACTATCGATTCGGTTGATCGGGAGGCCGCTGTTGAAATGTTATGACACCTTACCTACTGCCTTGAGTGTCGCGAGCGAGTCCTTTTAAGCCGTCATTGTGGATATATGACTTTTGCCACAGTAGCAACATCCGTGATTGGTCCCGACGTTTAAACTGTATTTTATATTTTGGGATGATTTGGTTGTTGTTTTTTTTTTTTGGGGGGGGGGGGTAGTTTTTTTAGTTCCCCAAAGCGCCTGTGCAGAGAGTAACTTTTATTGTTTTATTTGTTTTTTATATATATATTGCTTTTGTAGTGTGCACATCCAGCCGACAAGCAGAAGCAGATATAATTTGAAGGAGAGTTTAAGACTGCCTGCATTTTTAGTTCTTCTCATAGTTTTTAACCCATGCCTGGAAGTACAAGAGATGTATTCATACGTGTGCCAATGTTATTTACGCATACGTGTATTTAATGAATTCGATAGGAATTCTATCTCTGCATTCCTTCTTATTCCGAGCGCCACTATCCCTTACACCACCCGCACATCATGACGGGCTCGCTAGCTTTGGTTAGCAGTCTGTCTCGAAGAAATATGTCCCTGATTTGAAAAACAGAATAGATGGGAAACCTTAGTCACCAATGTCTTCATCCTTGTCTCGAGGAGTAGTCCTGGGTATGACGATAAATTATGTATGGTAGCAATACCTCTGATCGGGAGATTAACGATTTTGAGAAACGTGAAACCACCTCTTAACTGCCTTTGTTGCCATGTCAACCCTGGCCCTGGGTGGTGGCACCTGTTAGGGTCCCAGCTAGAGCAAATAATGAACCTCAAAATAGAAATCAAAACATTATAAAAGTATAAAATTACATTTTTATTGTAAAAATACCAGAGATATATTTTTACATAAAAATTACCAACAATACATATTTATCGTAAAATTACCAACAATACAATTTAAAACAAAATGACTAACAATACATTTTATCTCTAGTTAAAGGTATATAATTGCGTTCAAAATATCAGGTCATCCCATAAGTTCTGTCCGAATTTTACCTTTTTTTAAAATGAACGAAATTTATAGAGTATTTTATAATGTCTAATGGAGCTGAACCTTATTTTTATGTTTAGATGCAATTAAACTGATCAAATTTTATTTCAGAGAACAATAAAAGTAACCCTGCTAACATGGAAGTACCCAAGAATCATTTGAGGTACATAATGCTTTATGAGTTCAAGAAAGGAAACTCAGCAGCCGAAGCGGCTAGAAACATTCACTCAGTTTATGGAGAGGAATGTGTGAATGAAAGAACTTGCAGAAAATGGTTTGCAAAATTCAGTGGTGTAGATTTCCCCCTTGAAGATGAAGATCGAACCGGACGTCCAGTTGAGTTTGATGAAAAGCTTCTTGAAGCAGCCCGAAGAAAATCCTGCTTTATCAGTTGAGGAATTGGCAGTGGTTCTCAGTTCAAACCATACAACTGTTCATCGTCATCTTCAACAACTTGGAAAAGTTCCTAAACTTGGAAAATGGGTGACTCATGAATTGTCTGAAAACAACCTCAAATCCCGAGTTGACATCTGCTCTTCTCTCCATTCTCGCCAACTCGTTTTACCTTTTTTGGATAGACTTGTGACTGGCGACGAAAAATGGATCTTTTATCAAAATGTTAAGCGTCGTAGACAGTGGCTTGGTAAAGGGGAAGGACCCCAGCCACAGCCGAGAAGGGAACTTCATGGGCAAAAGTTTCTTCTTTCAATCTGGTGGGATCGCCAAGGAATAATCCACTTTGAATTCTTACCACCTAATGGAACAATTAATGCTCAAATATAATGTCAGCAATTAGAGCGTTTGAACCAAGTTTTGAGGAAAAAAAGTCCTGCTCTAGTGAATCGAAAGGGGTGATGTTTCATCAGGACAATGCGCGACCCTACACAGCAAGAATCACGTCACAAAAGATCGAAGAACTTGATTGGGAGAAAATTCCTCATCCACCTTATTCTCCCGATCTTGCTCCTTCAGACTACCATTTGTTTCGTCGCTTACAGAATCATTTGGAAGAAACAGCTTTTGTAACACAGGAAGAGGTTAAAACTGACATTTGTGAGTTCTTCGAGTCAAAGCCAAAATAATTTTACAGTAATGGAATTAGTAAGCTTGTTAATAGATAATCAGGGAAAATACATTGTTGATTGAATCTGTAATTAAATGTAACATTTGGTCACTTGTTTTCTTTATTCAAAATTCGGACAGAACTTATGGGATGACCTGATAGATTTAGCTGATGACATAAAATTGTGTTCAAAATATTTAGATTCTTGCATTACCCATATAGGTGTTCATATGCCGCAAAGCAAAATCAAATTAATCAAGTCTTGTGGGTGGATGAACTGCGGCTTGGAAGAGGGTTCAAGATCCACTGACGTCATTTTTTTCCCGATGAGAATCATGGACATGCCTACATGCATACATACATACATATCCCAACAATCTTGCCTTCTTATGGCTGGCCACTTGTATTCGAGTCCACACGCGTGGTTAGCCAATCCCTGTTGCTGATGCATGCTCAGATACATTTGTTCACCGCCTGGGAGAAAGCGCATAATCTGGGGTTATCAACAGCCTGAACAAAGCCCACAATCTCAAACCCTCGGTCACGATGACTTGTAACTTTGTGCTAGCACAACCATCAACGTCACAAACATCGAAATGTCTCAAATGATTCCGTTTACCCAATTTCACTTATAAAGCTCGAGTCAATCCATGGGTTCGAGTTGTCAGATACTTTCCATAGGTGGGGTCGCTTCTATCATCAAGAAGACACCTTCCTGACCATGGTCAGATTCGAACCCGGTTCCCATGGTCGGAAAGCGAACATTCTAATCAGTCGGCCCCAATAATAGAAGGTAAATGAATGACAAGATAGAAAAAAATTTTAGCGTCGCGTGTCATTCACAAAAGGAAACATCTTCAGATAAATAACGCTTAGTTTAACTTAGGACCAGATAAAAAGTGTCAAAAAAATTGAATCTACCTTGTTAAATTATAACAAGAAATAGTTATGATTGATTACACCGAGAAAAAATTAAAAAATTGGATTTCATATGATTTTAAAAATAAATATTCTAAAAATAATTTGATAAAAGATTACTGTAGGAAACTTTTTTTATATATTTCTTTTAAAAAATTAAAAACAAATCCCCCAAAATTACAAAACAAAGCTAAACGTTTAACTTTTGTATGTATTTATTATTTCACCCCAAACAGTAACCCCTTGCATTTTAATGGATATATTAGCTACTAAGATGCAGAGAGGTAAGTACCAAAAAGGAAAGTAATATTTATTTTGTGCAAAATAGAAAAATGTGGCACAAGGCCATAATCGGGGGTATGGGAAGGCTGGTCTCCAATCTTAAACATAGCCAGCCACAATGACTGACCCTAACATACCACAGTATTCCTTACACTAAAACAACACATTCTTACGTACCATTTTTATTACAGTCCACATAATACCTCTAGTTCCTATGTGTACAATTTGTTTGTGGAAGAAGGGATAAAAATAACAACTTTTAAAAATGAAACTCCAATAAATATTTACACTTGGCTTTCATTTTTAATGATAAAGTTCGTCAGAACAATTACCATGAAAGTATTTATAGATAGGCATAGGGAAGCTTCATGACGATATTGGAAAAGTGACTGTAGCTGAGATGCCAGATCAAGACCAATGACATTGCAGATATTGATTTGTATTGGAAGGGATAATGGCGAGAATGGGAAGATACAAAAGATTGTGAAAATGACTGAAATGAATATATATATATATATATATATATATATATATATATATATATATATATATATATGTGTGTGTGTGTGTATGTGTGTGTGTGTGTGTATTCATGTATATATATATACATATATATATATATATATTATTTCTCTCATATATAGAAATAATAAACAAAAGGTTTTTTTATCCGTCATATTCAATTAAACATTTAACATATATAATTTTTAAACGTATTTATTTTTAGATAAACACACAGTGACTGAGAGAACTCGATTCGTTTTTACCGAAGATGCACATGGAAATGGTAATATTTCACACCATATAAACAACACGGATAGTTGAATAGAAACATTGAAAGGAACTCATAATTGCGTGCCTATTTTTAAAGAAAATCTTTGGTTTTATTTCGTAAAACTTAAATGTATACACTTTAAAAATTTATCCCCTGATATTTTCATTTGCTCCTTGATGTGCCGTCGTTTTAAAAATTGAGAAACACTGAGCTAGATGTGGCAGGTATTTCTGGGAGGTATATGTGGTGGGGGGGTACTGCTGCACCATGTATATTTAAGAATATTTCTATCAATAAAAAATAAAATCATTTGTTTGATGAAGTTCTTTTTTGGAAGGAAACGTGTCACTAAAACTTTTTCCGTAAATAGATATATATGTTCTCTCTCTCTCTCTCTCTCTCTCTCTCTCTCTCTCTCTCTCTCTCTCTCTCTCTCTCTGTGTGTGTGTGTGTGTGTGTGTGTGTGTAGAACCTTGGACACAAGGTAAGCAATGAAATAGAGAGAGGTGGGGGAATGGCCGTCCAGGACGAAAACATCTCATTTACAAGGAGTTTACATATCAGTGAAGTTCACAAAACAGCTGTGCTTGACAGTTAATCTACGTGAAATGTTATTAAACTATAAGCAATTAACACTGACCATCAATCATGGGGCGTGGTAGGGGGATGAAGGACTTTACTTATGTCTCTTTCGACTCATATATGGGCACTAATTCGTGGTACACGGATGTCAGGATTTATATCTGCATATATGGAGGTAGGGTGGGAGTGTTTGTTCTGAACTGGCGGATCAGTTACAGTCACTTTGTATATATATATATATATATATATATATATATATATATATATATATAATAAATACGGATATAGATATATATTAATCTATGCAGATATATGTAGATATTAATAAGCCTATTTCTATCTCTCTCCCTCTCTCTGTGTATGTATATATATATAAATGTATACATATAAATATATCTATACTGAGTTACATATATATGCGTGTGTGCAAGTGCCTGTCTTTGAATTTTTAATACACACTAATGAACACGGATAGATAGATAGATAGATAGATAGATAGATAGATAGATAGATAGATAGATAGATAGATATGAAAAGACTGAGATAGATAGATAGATAGATAGATAGATAGATAGATAGATAGATAGATAGATAGATAGATAGATCTGAACAGACTGAGATAGATAGATTTACCTGTAGGGAAATTAAATGATGACGTCAGTACATTTACATATATATTTCAATATATACGTGTGTTCTGAATAAGTAAATAGGGGATTTTTTTTTAATTCTGAGCCAACTATTAATCATTTTTACCATAAATTTCAATAAATATCTACATATTCCTTATTTACATGCCTCTTCAACATATGTAAGGTTATACTGACATATATGCGACAATTCATATATGTTATTTTCCTGTATATCGTGAGATGTGCCATCAGAATGTCACCGGAATATGTCCGTGGATAGTGGCCTTAATGGCTGGAGCTTTTCTCTATCGTTGTCATACATTTTTTATCGGTTTCACACCATGAAAGGCAGTAAATCCACGAAGACACAAGGGGTTACAAGGTGTGGAATAATTAGCGAAAGAAACATTATAATGAACAGAAAGAGAAGAGATTAATCAAGTGGGTAGTAGATACCGTTTGAAATTGCATTTAAATTTTTGCAGATTAAACTTGGCTGAAAAGTATGGAATCAGAATGGAGTTCCACATGCGAGAAGTGCGGGAGAAGAAACTGTTAGCATAGAATTTACGGCTACATTAGGCAGCTATACTATAAATTGATATTCAAGCTATTACCATGAAAGTATTTATAGAAAAAATACAGAGAGGTAACCTTATGGCGGTTGGAAAGTGACTGGAGCTGAGCCGCCAAATCAAAACCAGTAATATTGAAGATTTTTCTTTGGATCTTATCAAGGCATGCAAGGTCACCGAACCATATGTGGCAGTAATATTCCAAGCATGGACTGGGCTGGAACTTCCCAATCCTCCCTTTCCAGGCTTAACAGAAAGTCTACGCAGCCTTGTGGGTGATGAAATGTTTTCCACACTACAACCTATTACCCAAAGATGAAACGTTACTAACCTCTTGCTACACTGCCTGTTATCTTAATGGTGTTAAAACGGGCTTTATTCCTTAACTCCTTCAGTCCAGATCTTCACAGTCAGGTTCGCCCATACCCCGTACACAAAATCAGTTCATCCATATCCCTTTCATATTATCTTGATAATGAAAACGTTTCACTTAGTCTGCTTCATCCTCTGAACTGTTACGGTGTCACAAACTACAATCTTTGTCTCTTCATGTCTTGAGTCAACCGTTATCTATCCTGCGTATGCTCATAATATGCATCGCGTGCTCCCTCTTTGAACGCCCTTACAACAACCTCATTTAGTTTGAGGGACTCTCGTCATCTTTTAGTTAAAATGGCTAGATGTAACCGTAATCTTTTGGTTAGCAGTTTTTTGTCTCGCACTTGTCATTTACAGAACTCTCTTTCGGCTTCTTCCTTTCCCAACAACTTTGATCTTCAAAAATTTAAATGAAATATCAATCATTATCTTCTGTCTTAATTTTTGTTCTTTTATTGTTCTCTCTCCGTAATAATGCTTTTTTTCTCAAATTCTCAGTAACCGCCTTGCATCTTAGTCGCATTTTTGCCTTGCTTAGAATGAAAGGATTAAAACAAGTGCCCGTTGTGAGAGTTAAAAGAGAACAAATACATCTTATTTATTTTGTCTGTTGAACAAAATAGAATCAAGGAAAATCAGTTCCATAATTAAATTTTTTGCAAAATCAAGCAGTACATTGTGAAGCACAAAATTATTAGATTGCTTGAAACGTAATGTTTTTGGTTTTGGATAATCTAAAAAAAAAACAATTAAATGTTGCAAGAATTAAATTTATTTGTCAGGTACATCAGCTTCAATACAACAACAACAAAAAACAACATAAAATCAATTCTTTTATTCCGTGTTGAGAAATATCTTGGATTATGGAGAAAAAAATGTCAACATTTATTTAGTTCATATTAAACACGTTTATTTTCACGCGAAACATTTGTTGTTTTTTACTTAATGTTCACCCTATACAAGGCCCAAGAGCCACTCTAGGTAGAGAATGACAGCAAGCGGTTGTTGTGTGAACGGTAAGTTTATGCGGATATGTGTGAAAGATAACGGTTTAACCGTAAACTTGAAAAGGTTAAGATTGTCAGGGTCTGGAAAGCATCATCCTGGGATTCTGTTGCACAAAGCAACAGATCTTGGGGAGAAGCTATCCGAGTGGAATTTACTCTTCGCTAAAAGAATTCAAAGAGATTGAGGGGTGTTTCGTCCCAATGCGTCGTGCTGGATCTTAGCTTGAAAAATAAGAGTTGAGAAAATTAAAGAACGTCACTCATCTGAACGTTTTCCATGGAAATAGCAACTGAGTAACGAAAGGCTTGCAACGTTTCGTCTCTGGGAAATCCATCACCCACAATCCGAGTAGAGATTTTTGAGCTCTATAGAGAGTGAAAAATGAAGATTGTGCAGCTCCAGCCCAGATATGGCAGAGCTACTCCATTTTTGGCCTAATCTGTCTCTTGCAAAGGTAGAGGATAACAGGCACATTGCAACAAGTTTTGAGTGTAAATGTTCTTCTAATAAAGTAGTAAAGCTTGTAAACAGATGATCTTTTATGAAAGGTTTTATCATTAAAAAAAATCCATTAAATATACTTAAAACTATTTCAATTACTATTCATTGATCGGAAGGATAACAACAAAAAAAAAAACAAAGAATATATGCAAAGCCTGAGTGATGAATGTTTGAAATATCAAGCTTATGAGCAGAATTACATCAGTCGGAAAAGCCTTAAACTGAATCTCTATAGATCCTGATTTTCGACATCTTTTCTGATTTTTTTTTCTTATTTATTTATAAAAAGATACATTTCCTGACCCTTCCTAGTTAATCTTAATTAATTTTGTTCATATTTATTTCCAGACGGCAAAGGTGTACAAGCAGAGGACGCCCATCGTGAATGGTATTTTGAAAACCCCACCTCCGTAAGGTGTTGATGAGAAATTGGTGGAATACTGTAAAAAAGAATGAACCAGAGTTGACAGATCTTCATCTTATAAACATTAAAGATAATATTACTAATTCTTCTAATGCAAATGAAACAACTTAAAACGATGTGGAAGAACTACAAGTCAAAACGAATAACATTTAACAAATATTCACCTGATAAAATTCACAGTATCACGACGACTAAAATTACCAAAAATGACTTGACTTGACTTTCACCCTTAACTCCGGAAAGAGGTGTTTGAGGGGCGCCGACGTGCTGAGCGGCCCACAATTCTCCTCCATCCTTCACGGTCATGTATGGTAACCCGGGCTGTGACTGATCTGGTATAACGTTGTTTCTTGGTGTGTTCATCATGTGGCGTGTCTTGGGCGTTTAAACCTGGTGGAGTTCATCCTTCTTCAGACTACCCAAAATATGCCTTTGTATATATATATGAAAATAAATGTTTCTCAGCTGTTTCTCAGTATTTTATGGACATTTTCCAGTTCCAAACTTTTTTCAATGTTATTTCAAGGAACCAATAAATCTATACCGCTAAGACCTGATAGCTAATAACTGTAATATAACCTTTGATCAATAAGTACCCAAAACAATTAGTGTTATTGCGCAGATTTAAATCAACTTCTAAATCTAGAGTTAACTTATTATAAGCATCTGTTGTGATTTTAAGAGTTATGTAAAAGGTTAAAAAAATTATCTTTCATCGACTTTAAGCAAAATCCTTATAAAGGTGGAATTTTTGGCTTACATAGTTGCAACCTGATTCAGGAATCCTATAGAAAAACAGAAATTTCATCGTAGACTTTTTTCGCTACAAGCAATGATTACCTTTATAAAACATTCGATAGCACCATGGAGTAATCAATAGAAAATAAGGCCACCTGTTTTTTACCCGGAGATAATGGCTTAAAAGTTTACGCGAACATTGTTCGAAAACAATTATTCGAAAAACATTTATTCGAATTGTAAATTGTTTGAATGAAAATTAATCGAAAGGACAATTATACTAAATGATAATTATTCGAAATGCAAATATCGTTAATAAAACAATTTAGTAAGAAAACATCCTTATAACCTTAAGTTATATGATTCTACACACAAATAGTCATCTACTGAAAAGTACTCCTTAAAGGATGCCACTAAGTATTCCTCTCCACATCGCGGTATTTCCTGGCGGTCTTGATACTTTGGAAACCTGTTCTTACTTTTGTAATATGAATTTCTTGCAAGTCCTGTTCTCTTTTAAGAGCGTCTAAGAATTACCATATTGTAGGATGATGAGATGACACTTGCTGCTGCAAAAAAAATCCCTATGCCATCCTTTAGTTACATGCATGCAATAAGAACACGGAAATAGTAAATGCTAGAAATATGGACAAAAGACCGAGGGACTGCACATTTCAAAAACAATGGCGGCGAAAGTCAGCGATATTAAATAGGTAAACAGAGACCGCAGAAAAAGTAAAAACAATTTTTCATTGGCTAAAATTCAAAAGAATCAAATCAAAATTAATTTCAGAGTTTATCCTGGTTATACAATGGTAATCCATCATTAAATAAGGTAGTCTAGTAACTTTTTTTCTTATTTTTCTTCCTTAAATTAATATATCTAGGGGATGTATACACATCGGCCATTATTATTTTTGTCCTCTCTTTCTTTAGTCTAATTCCCCCTACCCACATAATGTGACTGACTTGTAGATTTCTGTAACTGTTTTGTAGTTGTTATTGAATCTGTTGGGGGAGTGGTTGGTAGTGTGAATGATTTTATATGTATTCAGTCTTGCATTATTTTTGTTTGGTGAACTGATATTTTCGTGAAATTTAGGATTGTAGAGGATCTTACTTATTAAACACAGTTTGAATTAGTTTTTGTAAATAATGCTTTTAACACACTGGAAAAACATTGGGAATAGATATTGTTATTTTTATACTCCGCTCCACACATACAAATTTTATACATATAGGGACTAGTATGAACATAGAGATGTTGTGGCATTTTGGTGACTGCAGTAAGAATGGCATGCTAGAATGTTGCGTTACGGTGAATGTAACATTATCGGATGTGTGTGCTAGAGAGTGAGAATTTTTAGATTAAACGTCGTAGAGATGAAGGTCACCCCACTCCCTTCACTCATGTAAAATATCAATAAATACCATTTCAGACAACGGCGAGGTGATCGATTCTGGTCGGGCCACCTAAGAGAAGGATGTTTTTAGAGACCAGATGACACCAGGAATAAATACCACTGATGAATTTTCCAGTTTGTACACCAAGATTGTACTTATACTTATTTTTTTTAAGCGTTTCACCCCAAGCCAGACCGGAAGCCATTAGCACGCAAGGGGTTACAGGGAGTTGGAGCTAGAACAAATAGGAGTGATACAGGATAGGGTGAAGAGAAGGATAGGGGATAGATCAAGGCATCTGGGGACGTTGATTGACATTACATTTGAATAGTTGCAGATTATAGCTATCAGGGAAACATGAAGAGGGGAGGGAGTTCCACAGGCGAGAGGTGCGAGACATTGGAGTAGAAGAGACGGCTACATTTAACAGTTTCGACAGTGAAAGGGTGTGAGCCAGAACGCTTAAATTCATGAAGTTTGGGAACCAGCGAAAGCAGCTACTCGGAGCAGTTACCATGATATTATTTATATGTAAAAAAAAGACAGAGGGAAGCGACGACACGTCTGTGAGAGAGCGACTGCAGACCAGATGCCAGATCAGTGCCAATTACATTGCATGTCCCTCTCTTGATCTTATCAAGAACCTTGAGACAAACATAAGGGGCACCAGACCATATATGGCAGCAATACTCCATGCAAGGGCGAATGGTTGATTTGTAGATTTGAAGGATCGACTTCGGCGAGAAAAATTTCCTGGCGTGGCACAGGGAGCCAACTTTCCTTGCGGTGGACGAAGCTATTGACTCCCTGTATTTGTTCCATCTCAGGTCAGCAGTCAATATGAGGCCGAGTAGTCGCAAAGAGGAGCACTCGAGAAGTTGAGCATCAGACATTCTAATGGAGGTGGGGCAGGGATGGTTCTCTGTGATGAGTAATAGAGAGCAGTTTTGTTTTTGAGGCGTTAAAGTTAACCAGCCTATTCCTGCCTCCCTATCACTCTATAATATTTTAATAATAATTTTAATAATAGATATAAATTTAGAGGGTTATTTTAAATATATGCAATTAAATAACGGTATATCTATATTTCGTTGATTTTGAGCAATCTTTAGTAGCCTCTGTAATAAATGAGATCCTCTACTCAAAACAAAGGAATAACTTATGCCTACACGACTTATCGCTCAACAATGGCGCCAAACATTAAAAACTATTACTGCGCATGCCCGAGATATTCCGAGCTTTCCATACCAAATATTATTAATAAAGTGCCATTTGGAGCCCAAGATTTTACTCTGTTCCAGGTAAGCGTATAGCAAAAGGTTTTTATAAGCATCATAATATTCAACTTTCAAGTCTATCGCCATTGGGGAAAAAAAGTTCGGTTAAACGTATGGTTTGTTTTTTGTTTTTGTTGTTTTGTTGGGGTTTTTTTTTTTTTGTTTTTTTTCAATTTCCTTTTATTTTTATTCCAGTTCCCTACGTGTTCGCGTGTAAGCTTCCATTCGGCCAGTCAGTTTGGTGCATGTTTCATTTCAACCTCTTTACCTGCTAGTCAGTGTTTCCTCTAAACAAAACCCTGACAATTAACCCCGATCAAACCTCTATACATTGTAGGAAAGCACGACACCAAGTCATAGACCTGTGTTTGATCTCTCCGGCTTTACAAAAAAAAAAAGCGTACTCATTCAGTGAATGAAAGGACGGTCTGCGTCAGAGAGTGGAAAGTAGATTGGGATGAAAGAAGACAAGGGGAAAAAAAGCTGTGGAGTGAGAGAGGAACTAAGAAAGAACGGCCAAGTAAACAATAAAATAAAGAAGAAAACAAAAAGAAAGCAAAAACAACTTAAGGATAAAAGAAAAAGAAGATGAGAAAAAAGAAAGAAAGAAAGAGAACGAAGGCACAATTAAACGATAACAGAAATACGAAAAATAAAAAAGAAGGATAACGAAACAATAGTGGAAATAAAGAGGAAAGATAAAAAGTAAAGAAAGAAAGAAAGAAAGAAAGAAATAATGAAAGATTGAAATTGAAAAAGAGAATGAATGAAAAATGGAAGGAAATAACAATTAAACGATGAATTAGAAACAATTCAACACAAAAGATAAAAAAGAAAGAAAAAACAACAAGAAAAAGAGATGCAACTGAAAACAATCGAAAAAAAGAAAGAAAAAAGTATAAAAATAAAGATGAAAATCTAACACGTGTGAACGAAGGAAGGAAGGAAGGAAGGAAGGAAGGAAGGAAAGGAAAGAAAGAAAGAAAGTAGGAAGGAAAAAGGAAAGAAAGGAAGAAAGCAGGGAGGAAAAAGGAAAGAAAGAAAGCAGGAAGGAAAAAGGAAAGAAAGAAAGAAAGAAAGAAAGCAGGAAGGAAAAAAGAAAGAAAGAAAGGAAGAAAGCAGGAAGGAAAAAGGAAAGAAAGAAAGAAAGAAAGAAAGAAAGAAAGAAGGAAAAAGGAAAGAAAGAAACCAGGAAGGAAAAAGGAAAGAAAGAAAGCAGGAAGAAAGAGAGCAGAAAGAAAGAAAGAAAGAAAGAAAGAAAGAAAGAAAGAAAGAAAGAAAGAAAGAAAGAAGGGAAAAGGAAAGAAAGAAAGCAGGAAGGAAAAAGGAAAGAAAGAAAGAAAGAAAGTAGGAAGGAAAAAGGAAAGAAAGAAAGCAGGAAGGAAAAGGGAAAGAAAGAAAGAAAGAAAGCAGGGAGGAAAAAGGAAAGAAAGAAAGCAGGAAGGAAAAAGGAAACAAAGAAAGAAAGGAAGAAAGCAGGAAGGAAAAAGGAAGGAAAGAAAGAAACCAGGAAGGAAAAAGGAAAGAAAGAAAGCAGGAAGAAAGAAAGCAGGAAGGAAAAGGGAAAGAAAGAAAGCAGGAAGGAAAGAAAGAAAGAAAGAAAGAAAGAAAGAAAGAAAGAAAGAAAGAAAGAAAGCTGGAAGGAAAAAGGAAAGAAAGAACAGAAAAACTAACGAGAGCGATGCAATAGAAAACAAGCGGGAAAAAAGAAAAAGAACAAATAAAGATGGAAATCTAACAAGCGAGAAAGAAAGAAAGAATGAAAGAAAGAAAGAAAGAAAGAAAGAAAGATGAAAGAAAGAACAGTTAAACGATTAAAGGAAAAAAAGTAAGATAAAAAATCTAACAAGAAAGATGAAAACAAGACAGAAAGTGATACATGCAAATATAGAAAATAGAAACAGAACCAAAAAATCTCATTTTCAAGAAACAATGAAAAATAATCAGTAGGCGAAAAAGATTAAGAAAATAATAATTAAAAAAAAAACAGAAAACCGGAAAACGAAAGAAAATCGATAATAAACGAACGGTAACAAAAAAAGGAATTAAAAAAATTCTAGCAACCATTTCTCAGAATCAGACTTTTCTTGCTTTTACAAAATGCACTTGTCATGCAAGTTAGAAACTTGCAAAAAGATTTTCATCCATCCATTCAGAAGCATACGACGACCTACTGCACATTACTCTTTGTTTTTGAAAATAGACAATTAAATCTCACAAAAGATTATAAAAAATGATGATAAAAAATCAGAAAACCTCCTTAAATGCTATTATCTTTATTATCACAAGCACAAAATAGTCTGCAGGCGTACTGGAATAGTGAATGTGCCTTCCAAACGCTAAGCAAAGTATTAAGAAACTGAAGATTTCGTTAGAAAAAAAAAGAAAGAAAGAAGAGTGCTGAATTTTTTAAGCAATATGGGTCCTCCTTTATGGCAGTGAATGATGGACAATCTCCTCACAGATGAAGAAAAGAACTGAGAAAACATCAATGTGATTCAACAGAAGGATGCTGAGAATACCATGGACTAAACATGTGAGTAACGGGGAAGTTTTAAAGAAAATGATAGTAAAAAAAACACTAATGCTTAGAATAAGAAAGTGACAGTTGAAATTTCTAGGATACATAAACAAGAAAGAAATCTTGGCGAATTTAACATATACACACGAAGGCTCCATGCTTTAGGCCTTGTGCCACATCTAAGCTACGCTTAGAAAATAACCATACAGACATGAAGGCAAGACAGATGACGAACAGCAGCGAATACCTTAGATAAAAAGCTTTATAATTTGGCGGCAAAAGGCATAGAGAAAAGAGAAACCTTACTACAAGATACAAAGAATAGGAAGTTGTGGAGAGCCTGATCACCGACGTCATGAAAAGACACGAACGCATAGAAGGATAAGACAAAGGCATTAAAAGTAGATTTTTATTCTAGTAAATAAAATATTTTCTATATTAAGTAATCTTGATCACCTTTTTCTTCCATGTCGTCTTCTTGGCAATGAAATTGTTGTGGCCTTGTTAGAGCCAGAAATAAAGACACAAAGAGAGGAATTGAGTTAAACAAATATATTAACAGAAACAGTAATACAAACATATACAAACGAGATTGTTACACCAAGAATGTTCGGTCCGACTGCCAGAGCTGACTGCTGGAAATTTCCCTCTCTCCAAAAAGGCAGTAACTGCTCCTATTTATAGTTGGTAGAATCCATGCGTGCGTGGGTAAATAACAGAAAGTATCTGAGTAATAAACTTCTCAGCAATGTGATACATTTTCATTTTTTTTATTCCGTGAGGATCTCCTGGCTGACACCATAACTGATTTCTCTCATAAGAAATAGTTGATGGGGCACTTCGGCCCGGTGTAATGGTTAACAAACTTGGTTCGTTCGACCAATTACAACTGAGTAGTGAGTTCGATCGACACTTTTGTGACCCAAAATTCAGGCCTTATGCTTTAAACTAGGCTTAGAAAATCACCATAAGAAAAAGCTGATGATAAGACAAATGATGATGGGGGAATCTCCATGTGATGTAATGTTTAGCACGTCTGTCTTGCTAAAACAATTACGACTGAGTAGTGATTTCGATCCTCACTGGGTGCTCCATACTTTCGACCTTGTGCCACATCTAAGTTAAGCTTAGAAAATCACCATCAGAAAAAGCTGATGGGTTGTTCGATGGCGACTGTCCTTTTAGAAACTTTTTCTCTATCTTCACGACTTTTTTTTTTATGATTGGTCACTTTGAACGCGCATCACCTTGTACCGACAGTCCCAGTATGTTACATCAAGAAGGCCGAAAGGTACAAGGTTTGAAATGTTTGAAATAAAGACACTAGTTCAATATATAATACAGACAATTCCTCATATCAGAAAACTCAGAGAGAATCACTTGTTCCAGGTCGACTCGAACGGGTTTAGCTAGCCGAGTTTCTTCTTACGTGTAAATAAACAAGTCATAAGGAAAACGGAAAAAAATGAAAACTTATACTCAGAATCAGAAAGAGGCAGATGAAAGATCTGGAACATATAAAGAGGAAAGAGTGCTCAGAAAATTTGTCACGCACAAGGCATATCGAAGGCAAAAGGGAAGAGAGCGTCTTACCTACCTGACGAGGTTATGTGAATGGATAGCAGAAGTTGGAGGGAGGATAAAAACACAAACATTACTAAAAGCTACAAAGGATAGAAAGTTATGGAGAGCCATGATCGCTCACATCCTGAAAGGACACAAAGAAAAAGAAGATTCTTCTTTCTTTAATGTGCCAAGTTCGTTCAGGACGTGGGCGAACATGGCTCTCCTCGTCTTTCAGTCTTTTGTATTTTTTATCTCCTTTTTCTGCGATGCTATCCTCTAGCACAAACTCGTTGCTTACCCTGATTGCCGTGAGTATTACTTTCTCCTGACCTCTTTTCCTCATTATGTATGTGAAAAAAAAACAAAAAAAAAACATGATTTCCTTAGACTACATCGTTGTCCGCGTGCCCCCGGCGATGGTACTCTCAGTATTTGTCGGTAAAAATTTATCTTCTTAGGGAAATTCTCCAGCATTCACTGCCATCTAGGTGATTAGATATTTTTTCTTTCTTTGTAACTATATACAGGGCGGAGGCAAAAGTCGCGTATCCCAGGGGGATAATATATTAAAAGAATAATTCCACATAAAAATGTTATTTACTACACTATTTACGTTATGTGGACTATTGTCCTCATCTTTGTCGCCATATTTATCACAATGTTTCGGCCGTTGTACGCCCCGGCCTTCTTCAGGTGGTTGGAATTTTGAACTGAACCCTTTATTTCTATCACTGGGGTAGACTGTTCTAGTTCCACGTGCCATGTTTGATGGATGTCAGTTATCAGTTATCTCCTGCTAATTTTCCCTCTGAAAGTTCTCCACTGCCTTAAACGGGTATTGAACTCACACTCTTTGGGTCTGTCACTGGATCTAACCAACGCCTTTATCCACTGTGCCATGTGTCCCTGAGCAACCACCGCATAATGTAAATACTGTACATAATACCTCCTCTCAGAAATATAGACAGACTCTGATGTTATTTACTAGTTATTAAATTGTTATAGGTGATGTTCAAAATGTCCTTTTTTTTTTTTCAAAACACAATTAGACATCCAAAAGTTGTCTTACCAATAGGAAGCCAGTGTGGAGTTTACCTGTTAAATTCTGCTACAACAGATCATTGATTTGGCTTGTTTAAAGGCTTATCTACTGGGTCATTTAATAAGTAAAATGAGTTGAAATTTGTTATAATCTAATTTCTAAAATGATACAGTTAAAGTAAAAAGTTTATCCATTTCATAATGTATGACGTCATTTGTTTACATTTGGATACGCATTGAGCAGATATCAATGTACGTAAGAGAATCATGGAAGATTGTAGTTTAAAAGCAGTAAAATCGACCATGTTAATCGAACGATCCTCTGTGACTCAATCGGTTAGGGCACGTCAGCCTATATGACGGTTCCGTATATGATACAGGTTCAATTCCTGTCGGAGGACGAATATTTTCTATGAAAATTTCTCGGACATTCAGGCCGGTAAATGTTGTTTAATACTGTTTAATATAAACAGAGCATTTACTTAAATATTTGTATCTATAAAAAGAATGTATAAACATAAAAATGTCTTAAAATTCCTCTAAAGTATTTTTATATTCTCATGTTCTGACCCCTGTTTGGAGGGGTTCACTATTTGCATATAGCTGGGACCCTAACATGCTATCTCCCGGATCAGGTGAAGCTGGGAACAACAACAATTGAGAGGCGGTTACACGCCCCTCAAACCTGCCTATCATATGCCTTGCTGCTGGGTATAGATCTGTGTCTAGCAACGGCTTTCCAATACATGAACAGCAGTTTTTCAGCCATCTTACTTCGTTAAAATTGTTTCTGCAAAATAAGAAAATAACAAAACAAAACAGACATTTAAACCATGATTAATTAAGTCACCCCTATGGCGCGCAACTTTTGCTTCATCCTATATACCTGTGGCTTAATACATTGCTTGATTTCTGAAAGTCATCTTTCGTTATTCCTATGTTATTCCTATGTGCCTTCGGATTCATTATTTATATTCCGTGTCCCTTAAAGACGTGAGGCGATCATAGCTCTCCACAATTACATGTTAGACTCCTTACCTTCTGTCCCTATCTTCGCTTTGCCATCAATGAACAGAAACTCATTAGGTAAATTCCTCGCTATTTCCATCTCCCCTTCTACCAGTGAGTATTAAAATTCACAAACCGTCTTTCCTTGTAATTTCTTCCCGAAATATCAACTGTCTCTTTCTGATTATTATTTTGCCGTCCCCAATATGCAGCTCTTAATTTGGGATGTTTCTTTTGCTAACAAGCAGGCATTCTGTTATAGATTCCACTCTGACATGATTATCACAGATAATCCAATTTCTGTACATGCTCGATTTTGACATCCCCATGTCTCTTTTGCTAACAACCAAACATTTGTTATAAATGATACATAGTAATGTTATAAATCATGCCTGAGCATAATAGTGACATTTAGTATATTGTTGATTTTGACGTTCCCAATACGTAGCTCATAATTTAAACAGTCTCTTTTGCTAACAACCATGCCTTATGTTATAAATCATAGTTAGTACTCTTATAAATCATACTCTAGCATGTTCACCCCAGATAATTAAATTTCTGTATATGCTTGATTTTGACGTTCCCGATATGCTCTTCATAATATAGGCTATCTCTTTTGCATACAAGCAAACATTTTGTTATAATTCATACATAGTACTGTTAAAAATCATGCCTGTACATGTTCACACCAGATAGGGAAATTTCGGTATATTCTTGATTTTGACATCCCCAATGTGTAGCTCATAATTTAAACAGTCTCTTTGGCTAACAACCATGCATCCTATCCTAGATAGTACTGTTATAAATCATACCCTAGCATGTTCACCCCAGATAGTGAAATTTCTGTACCTGATTGATGTTGACGTCCCCAAAACGTAGCTTCCGCCTTAAGCTGTCTCTTTTGTTGACAACCATTCATTCTGTCTTCTTAAGATTTATTAGTTAGTCCGTCGTTTTTGCATTCCCCCAATTCCATAAAGAAGTATGGATATGACATAGCAGTTCAACATTTTTTTCTGTGTTTCTAATGAACGAATTATTCTTCTATAGAATGGCGTGTGTGATCACAACATCCTATCTACAGTAACCCATAACAACGTGTATCTCTTTGGCAAACCAGAAAATAAGATGAAAATGTGAAAACTATTAGGAAAAGAAAGAAACTTAAAAGGAATTCAGATTAATCAATAATTAGAAAGAAAGGAAAAGTTCGAATGTCAAAAGAAAGAAAGAAAGAAAGAAAGAAAGAAAGAAAGAAAGAAAGAAAGAAAGGGGCGAACAAGAAGAAATTAACTTGAAGGACAGAAATGATATTGGAAAAAGAGGAAAAATGATGATAAAGAAAAAAGATTAACGATAGAAAAGAGTAATAAGAGAGAGTAAAAAAAGAGAAAAAAATAAACGTTTGAAGAAAGAAAGAAAAAAAGAACAACTTTCAAGGAATAAAAAGAATGAAGACAAATCAATAATTAGAAAGTATATAAGAGTTTGAATGCAGAAAGAAAGAAAGAAAGAAAGAAAGAAAGAAAGAAAGAAAGAAAGAAAGAAAGAAAAAAATAAATGATATTGTACAAAAAGGAGGAAAAGATGATAAAAGAAAGAAAGAAGCTAACAATGGTAAAGACAATAACTGAAAACAAAATAAGTAAAAGTTTGAATAAAGAAAGAAAGAAGCAAACAAACAAATTTTATTGGACAGAGTGGGGGGAAAATGATAAAAAAGAAAGAAAGACGCTTAACGTAATGAAAAAATAATAATGGAAAAATAAAAGATTGAAGAAAGAAAGAAAGAAAGAAAGAAAGAAAGAAAGAAAGAAAGAAAGAAAGAAAGAAATTAACAACCAAATGTTATTGGACAGAGGGGGAAAATGATAAAAGAAAGAAAGAAAGAAAGAAAGAAAGAAAGCTGTAAGAAGAAGGCAAAGCTAGAATAAAGCAATGAAAAATAAGCAAGAAAAATAAATTGAGAGAGAAAGAAAGAAAACGAAGCAGAAAGCTGAATACAAAAAGAAAGAACTGCAAAGAAGAATGCTAATCCAAATTTGTATCATTATAATTCTCCCAAGAAGCCGAACATTGGTAACGGCAGCAACGCCGCTGCTGGAGGTACTGTTACTGTGAAACCTCAAGCGGGAGGCGGAACAGTGATGGAGTAAGGGGTTCGAGCTGCGAACGAGGCAGCAGAGCCGCAAGGCTCACCGCGACGAAGTTATTAAGCCAGTCACGTCTCGTCCGCGTAGGGCGCCCTTGCGAAAAACTGACGGCTTTCAGCGCGCTTCACACCTGCATTGGCGGAAATCGTCGGCGCTAGGGGGCGCAGCACGAGAATGGCATGAATCAGAACAGTGCGTGCTCTAAAAGCGTTGAATATAGTCCCCACCTCTCCCAGCCCCCATTTCCAAACACCTCCGCCCTTAACAGATAGGGGGACGGTTATGGGCGTGTTACTGTATGTGGGTAAGTCTACGCGAATGGGTGCTAGCCTACGCATGTGAGTTTCTGTCTCTTTTATCATAAATGCATTCCGTTTTATCTGCGTGAGTTTTAGTGTTATTGAAAATTTAGGCATGCATACTTATCTATTTCTCTCTCACTCACTACTATATATATATATATATATATATATATATATATATATATATATATATATATATACCTTGAGAATTCATGGATTTTTTAATCAAACATATATATATATATATATATATATATATATATATATAATTTCTTTCTTTTCTAGATAGATATGAACAGATTTAGACAGATAGACAGTCAGACAGGCAGACACGAGAACTAATGATGAAATTATCTTTTATAAATATATCTCAACGTAATTGTCAATGCACTTAATTCAATTTTTATAGCATATCTGAATATCTTCTGATCAAAATTCCAATAATGACAATGTGTCAAGCTACGAACTTATTGATTCTTTCTTCTTTTATATGCATTTTTTTTTTTATTTTGCAGACACTAGGACGGAAAGAGGTACGGGTTTTTTTTTCACGAATACACACAGACAGACACGCACACTCATTTTCAGGGTGCGATTGATAAATTGTCGTCTAAATGACGCAAAAATGAAAATAATGACATCTCATTTTAACAGGTATATTTACCAAAATTGCACAAAAATATCTTTAAATAATAAAGAGTAAATTTGGTAAATATATCGCCATTGGCTTCAACCACGGCCTCCAGACGACTTCGGAATCTCCTGCCTCTCTTCTGGACGGTCTCCTTGTTTAAGTTGGTGAATACTACCATAATCCTTGCCTTCAGTTCATCTTTGGTATTACAAGGAGTTTTGCTGGTTTTTCGTTCAACTGCGCCCCACTCATAGTTGAGAACTAGAAAGTAAGAAAGGAAGATAGAAGTCTTTAATGCCTGTTTCCGTGAAATAGAAAAAGTTGTCAATTTTAATTTTTCATTTGTACCCACTTCTTCAAATAACACTCTGCATTCATATTTGATTGTTATTGCAGTATTTTTTTAAAGTTGTTAAGCTCAAATATTTAACATTGCGATTGGGGAATTTCTCCAGATAATTTATTGTTGTAGAACTCGACGTGGGTTTATTTCATCATTAACAATTAAGAGTCATCAGAAAATTGAATCACATTTGTTCAAAACTGTTTCTGTATTTTTATTTAACACTTTACTTGCATTTTTCTTAGCACAGTTTAATTTCTTAAGTGCTCAAAATTTCCTCTTTCAACATTGCAAAATTTCTCGAACCTCTCCATAACACAGAATGACATCAATTCCAATCTGCATCAATTTCAAGAAATTCTGATGAGACATACTTTTATTTCGTCCACTCTGTGAGGATTTCTCTCGTAAACCTTCTTTACTACACCCACCCTCCAAAAAAGAAATCCATTGGTATTAGGTCAGGTAAATGTGGTGGGCATTCATTGATGCCCCTGCTTCCGAACCAATATTGTGGAAAGTTTTGGCTAAGGTAGTCCCTTACTGTCAAAGCATAATAAGTTCTCTATCCCGCTGAACAGTTCGGCGAAGTTAGATTTTAAAAGTGAGACAATGAAATAACTGTAAGCCTACTTTTGGTCCACCCTGTTTATTTCTTCCCATTTTAGATAGAGTCCAAAAGCGTCTCTGCGTCCTTTTGGGTGATGGATTATTTTCCATCATATCAAGCCTTTCCCACAGACGAAACGTCATAAGCATCTCGTTACTCGATCGTTATTTCCATGAAAAGATTTTAGACGACCTACATTCTTTAGTTCCACGATTTCTAACCTTCACGGCTAGGACCCGCCATGACACGCAGATTCCATTCGTATATCATTAGTAAAATGCAAGTTCCACTCAAGCAGCTTCTTCCCACGAAATGTTGCCTTGTGGAATCGACTCCCAAACGAACTCTTTCCCATTTACTACAATATTAAACTGTCTAAATCCTGGGTTAATTTTTACCTTCCAAACATATCCTCATAAACTGTGCCTCTTAGAGTAACCCTCTTGGTCCTTGTACAGGGTAAACATCATTGTAATTATTCTTATATAAGGATGTTATTGTAATGACAAAAGTACGCAGGTGTAGTCTTTAAGAAAGCTTTATTGAATTGAGAATACAAGTTTCGCGTATAGTGTCCTTTTATAGTCTCAGTAGACAGAAATAGCTCTCTCGAAGAGGAGAGTAACAAAACAAGGGGAGAACACTCTTGATTATTCATAACAGTTATATCATCTAATCTGAAATTGTTTGATTATGCGGATTAGATATGTTTTTTATATAAACAAATTGTTTTATATTATTGTTAAAGATGTTTATAAAGATTTTTTTTAATCATTTCACCTCTAGTAAGGAGATAATGCCACTAAGATGCAAGGGGTTACTGAGTGTGAAAGAGAATGAGAAGACTTTAGGAGGAACCAGAAATCCAATCCTAAGCAGGGAACAAGGGAAAAATCTCTACTCTTGTTCAAAAGATTGAGAAGGAGTGTGAACCGGGCAATAGGCAAACCTAGCTACTAGATAAATATATTAAAGGCTCCTAATATTTATGCTTTACTGGATACCCGATACCACTGTTTTTTCCACATATATATTAGGTTGGTGCAAAAATAATGACGTAACAATGTCGCTTTTTGGCGTATTTTTTAACATCAAAAAACGACATTATTACGTCATTATTTTTGCACCAACCTAATATTACAGATTACCGATTCATTTTTATTAACCTAATATTCAAAATAATTATTGGTTTAATTAAAATTAATTTATATGATTGGCCATAAATTATTCATTCATTTTATTTTTTGTTTATTTATTTTTGCGTTTTTATACAATTCATTTTTTATTTATTTTATTCATTTATTATTATTGTTATTGTTATTATTATCTGTACATTAATACGCTTGTCACGCTTGGTCGAGAAGCAGACAGAATGTGAGAGGGATATAAAGATTACAACAGAAATAGAGAGAGAGAGACCTAGAGAGACAAAAGAGAGTGTAAGAAAGAGAGGGCTTGAAGGAGAGGCAGTTGTTTATAATGGTGGGAGGGGTTAAGTCGTGCTTCGTGACGTAACGACATTTTGGGTACATTTTCAGTATCTTTGAGAGAGACTAGATCACTTTTCTGATAACTATCTGGGAATGGCCATGGGTTGAAAAGAAGAGACTGCAGCATTAAAACATTTATTAGTAAATCCGTGTATTTGACATAGTCCTACTAGTTGTTTTTGTTGTTGTTATTATTATTATTATTATTATTTCATTTCCTTTGATTTCTGGTGTGTACACATTTCTTTCCGGGTCCCGACTAGAGACCTAAGGTCAGAAATGGCGTTATGACATTTTTTACTGACCAATTGAAAAAAAAATAAATAAATAAACACACACATATTTTACATAGATAAATCCCTTCGTTAGGTGTGGGCTCTACTCGTGAGAACATTTTTTTTGTATTTCTGAAAGGCATGGCTTTCCAAGAATCCCTTCAATGTGTCTATTGAAATCTTTTCCAATCAATCTGAGGGCTCCAACTACAACAGGGATTGTTGATGTTACCATGTGCCACATTTTTTTCAGATTTCGATTTCAAGGTCCGTGTATTTTGACAGCTTTTTGAAGATCTTCAAAGATAAATTGCAGTCTGCAGGGATTGCCATATCAATAAGGAGGCACTTTTTTGTTGTTGTTGTTGTTGTTTGCGGCCTCTAATAACGATATCTGGGCGATTAGCTTTGATTGTACTGTGTGTATTGTGCTGTCCCACAAACTTCTTACAGGTCCTAATCGTTGTTGTTGTTATTATTATGATTATTATTATTATTATGATTATTATTATTATTATTATTATTATTATTATTATTATTATTATTATTATTTCGTGTGACTATACTGTGGAATTTCTCAATTCTCACAGACAGGAAAGTCGATGCAAATCAACCTAACAATTATAGCAAATTTCAAAAAAGGAACCTGCCGACAAAATTGATTTGGCTTGCCGATAGGATTCCAGTGTTTCTAAAAAAATAATTTCAAAAACTGCCAAATTATAAGTACTTGCAAATTGAAGTAAGTAAAGGGTGGAAACTGAAAACTACGATTATTCCAGTTGTGATAAGGTCATTGGATATGATAAAGAAGGCAACCAAAAATCATGTGAGTAATATTCTTGGGCACATCAGCATCTCAGAGCTACAAAAGATTGCTGAGCGGAATTGCCAATATCATCAAGAAAACCCTCACCCTCTAAATGAAACGCCCCAAATATGCATAGATAACAATGCCCTTTTTACTCATAGATCCCGAACGAGAGATTTTTTTAATCAGAATCACCCCAAGCAAGGCAGTAATGACACTAAAACACAAAGGGTTACAGGATGTTAAAGAATTAGGAACAAAAACATTAATGATGAGCAGAAAGAGAAGATAGCAATCAGGTGGACAGTAGATAGCAACTGACATTGCATTTTAATTTTTGCAGATTAAAGCTAGTTGGAAAACATGAAGCTTGAAGAGAGATCTACAAGCGAGAAGTGCGAGAGAAGAAACTCTTAGCATAGAATTTACGGTTACATTTAGCCAACGTTTTCACTTAGTGCGCTAAAATTTTTATATGCCAAAAGTTGATTTGCGCACACATATTACTCGATTACTGTGGTAAAACATCCTTCACTTTAACCATAGTCATTGAAAATTGATGTACTTTATAGTTACCGATATATATATATATATATATATATATATATATATATATATATATATATATATGATTTAAAGAAAAACAGACCACTTTCTCTAAGGGTCTATTGTTATAATTTATTTCACCAGAGAGTATCTTCTTCCCTGGATCATCAGACCTCACTTCCAAGGATGAAAAAAAATGAATTTAAACTTATACTTTTAAACTTTCTAAAGTGTAAGTTTAAATTCATTTTTTCATCCTTGGAAGTAAGTTCTGATGATCCAGGGAAAAAGAAATTCTCTGATGAAATAAATTATAACAATGGAACCTTAAAGTGGGCTGTTTTTTTTAAAAAAAATACATTATTCGCTCTGATTTAACATTCAGCTCACCGGATTTCATCCTCCTTGGGATTATCCATACGGATTACCAAGATTTTCATTACTTAAATATATATATATATATATATATATATATATATATATATATATATATATATATATATATATGTATGTATGTATGTATATATGTAGGTATACACTAGACGCACTAATCGAGTGATTCCTCTATTCACTTACCTGCAAATACACTTCGAAAAGTTATTTTTTTAAGCAATTTACTCCAAACAAAGCGGGGTGCTACTAGAACGGAAGGGGCTACAGTGAGTGTAAGTAAGGGATTGAACTTGGTATGGAGGTGGTTTGAAGAAAGCATAAAAAGAAGAACGGATATCAAGGCAACAGAAGATGTCGATTGACATTACATTTAAATTTTTGAAGATTATAGTTATCAGGGAAGCGAGTAAGAGGAAGTGTGTTTTACTGTCGGGAAGTGCAAGCTTTTGGAATAGAAGAAGTGGTTACATTTAACTGTTTTGACAGTAAAAGGGCGGTAGCGAGATGCCAACCTAGTAGCACGCTTAAATTCATTCAGTCGGGGCAACAGTGAAAATAGATCGTCAGAGCAGATGCCATGAAAATATTTATAGAAAAGACAGAGGGAAGTCACATTACGTCGGTGAGAAAGTTAGGACCGATCACATTGCGTATCCCTCTTTAGAATCCACCTTTTCTCCCCCAGATATGGGTTAATTAGCAAGACTTGTATCACTAAACCTTTATCTAAAAAAATGCTTTCAGTCTAAAAATATTTTTCGGGTCTTAAACAAACCGTAAAAACCGAATCAATCAAATCAAATTCCATTAGATGCTCTTTCTCCTGAATATATAATGAAAATTCATGTGCACAATTGATACGTTTTATTTTTCTGAACTTAAATTATTCAACGCATTAAGTATGAATTGAACGAATGTTGTCCTAAGTTGCTTCTCGAAACCAGAAAGTCTGCTATATTTCAGGGTGTGTTTGCTTGCAGATGTTTTTTGGTTCAATATATTCTTAAACACATACACAATAACTGTGGACACTTCAGCGTGGTGTAATGGTTAGCAAGCTTATCTCGCTGAATCAATTACAAATACGCCATATTTTGCGGCCTTGTGCCACATCTAAGCTTCGCTTAGAAAATTATTTTGGTGATGTAATGTTAAAGTTTGTCTCGCTAGATCATTTACGATTGAGTAGAGAGTCGGCCGAAAATTTCATATGCTAACCAAGATAATCTCATGGAATGTGACCAAGTGAGGGTCTATTTTCAACATAGTCCGCTATGCGATCCACACACTTCTTCCATCGGTGTTGCAAGACTTGGATCCCATGTCATCAACAGAAGATATGACGTCATCGTCTCTACGATACTGGTTCGCAGCTAAGTATTCATGTTAGGGAACTGATGGTAGTCAGATGAGGGCCTCCTTTGGAGCAGATGAAGAAGGGTGATTCCACCGTATGGACTGTCTCTGGATCAAAGTGATGAAACCAAGACTCATTTTGGGTTAGGAAACGTTCAAGGAAACCAGCTAAATTTGTCTCAAACAATGTCAGATTTTCCTGTGATGTGATCAGCCTGGTGCACTTTTGATCAGGTGTCAGAAGACGTGGTACCCACCGAAAAGAAACCTACGTTATTCCAAATTCATTGTATAGAATATTCTCGAAGGCTCTCAAGGGATATGTTAAATTGTCGCTTGTCATAAATCATCCTGTCGTGAACATAGTCAATGTTTTCCTCGTTGGTAGCATTTGCAGGGCATCCAAACCTTGGTTCATCTTCAAGACTCTTTCCGCCTAAATTCAGCTCCCCTTTTTTTCACTGTTGATAAAGTCGGTGCGTCATCCCCTAATTTCGCAACTATGTCAGCATGAATGTTTTGGGGTGTTAAAACTTTTTCTCCTTGATAACAGCACGATGCCAAGTCGAGACGAGTCATTTTTAAATTTTCTTCGAACAGTCGGATATCAGTTTAACTGGAAACAAGCAATTCAGCTATAAGAAGCGCTGAAATGAATGCATACAAGACTTCACATCTCTAGACATCCTTTCTCCAAGAAAAGAAAAAAACATAAAAACAAAATGGCACTGGAAAACCTTCCTTCATTTATAACTTGAACCTCCTTCTGAAAGCAACAAATAAATGATTTCTTCAATCGCCTCGATTAATCCTTAGTAAGGCTAGTCTAATCGATCATTGGTTGTCAATTCAATCCTACTTTGATGTTCCATACAAAATCAGAAATTAAATCATCCAAAAAGTTCTAAAATCAAACAATATTTTTTGTTTTTCTTTTGCACAAAAAGGATTAGTTAGACTCATTGTTCATATATAACTCTCTAGGAAGACATTCAAGTTTTGAATTTGTAGGTCTAATGAATTGGATCGTGATTATGATTCTAATGCAATAAATTATAACCATGGAATATTAGTGTTTGGGCCTTTTATAACACACACACACACACATATATATATATATATATATATATATATATATATATATATATATATATATATATATATGTGTGTGTGTGTGTGTGTGTGCGTGTGTGTGTGTGTGTTTGTAGATTTCCTTTATAATAAGAGTTTTTTTTTTCTTTCCATGTAGACAATATAATTAAATTCTCAGATCAATTCCGTGGACAAGACAAATTGGTATAAGATGATAATTGAAAAAAAAATCTTAGTTTTTACATTAACCAAAAAGACGCTTTCGCAGATTTAATGCTTGCCTTGAAAAAGTCTGAAAACGAAACGCGTCGACATGAAAAAAAAAACTATGATTTTTTTTCATTTGTCATTTTACACCGATTTGTCTTGTCCACAGAATTGATCTGGGAATTTAACTATACACACACACATACACACACACGCATATATATATATATATATATATATATATATATAGATAGATAGATAGATAGATAGATAGATAGATAGATAGATAGATACAATTTTGCTCTACAAAATCTATATTACATATTTTTAAGTCTACCGTTGCTGCCACATATAGTCTGGTACTCCTGCTATACATTTAGATTTTCTTGATAAAATCCAACAAAGAATCTGCGATGTTATTGGTCCTGTTCTTGCATCTCGGCTTCAATTTCCCACCGCCGTCATATAGTTTCCCGGTGCCTTTTTGTCTGAATACTTTTATGGTAATTGCTCTGATGATCTTTCCTCTGTGGTACCTAGACTTCATGAATTTAAGCACAGTACTATATTGGCGGCAAGGTTTCATCATTTTACAATTGAAATGGCGAGAAAGAACTGTGTGTTCTATAATAATTGTTTCTTCTATTGCACTTCTTGCTTGTGGAAACTGTTCCGGATTTTTACTTCCAAGTCAAGTTTGATTTTCAAAAATTTATATGAAATATCAATCGTTATCTTCTATCTCCTTAATTTTTGCTCTTTTATTATTCTCTTTTCTCAATAGTATTTTTATGATATTCTCTAACTCTGAGTAACCCCCTTACGTCTTAGTAACTTTATTGCCTTACCTTAGACGAAATTATTTCAAAAAATATATTAAACGTTGCTACTTCCGACATAAAAAAAGAATTATGGGAAATATTTGTTCTGCTAGTCTATACTTAGCTTTAAAAGTTGTTATTCACAGAGTGCAATGGGTAAATTGTGGCCATTTTATATTGTTAATATCGCACATGCGCGTTGTTTGTTTTATTTATTTTGTCGACTACACAGTATAGTAGAGTTAGTTAAGCACCTTTTATGAGAAAAAGAGTACCATGATGCAATTCACTCCGCCAGAAATTTTGTAACGGCATGTACTGTTTGGCATTCACACTGAAAGTTCCAATAGAAACATTTCAGTGCTTGGGTGGTAATCTTAGGACAATGCAGGATTCGGAAAGAGTTGGATGATATATCCAGTCAACATCATAGTTTTTGAAATAATCACTAGTGATAGCGACGTTATGCTTCCATTCCCCTTTCCACAAGGCCTCAGACTCAACATGGAGGCCCTCATTAAGTGCTTTGAGAAGGTAGTGCTAGCCTGTGGCAAGAGGGTGGCTGCAAGAAAAACCTATATCTAGTAAAAAGGTATCTGCACCATGCCACACATGCAATCGAACCTAGACATGAGTGTCAAGAAATTTCTACCACCACATCACCCCTGATATCAGGTCACCTAACTCCCCAGACTCTACCCTCTTGTTTATTATGAACGAAAGACCAACAAAACTCCTTGTAACAACAAAGATGAACTGAAGGCAAGAACTTATGGCATCATTCACCAACTTACACAACGAGAACGCCCAGAAGAGTTGCA
>OZ010590.1:4394543-4429543 GCA_963932145.1 Acanthosepion lycidas | reverse complement strand
AGATCGGCTGCAAGGCACCATCTTGGTTTTCACAAGAGATTCGATAAACAATATCTTCTGCATTGATGACCTGAGAATTTTCCATGGTACTCTAAGTTTTCTTCTTAAACATATTTGTCTTCAAGGTATCAGGTAAAATACCAAGAAACATATCTCTTCATTTTTAACACGTCGTTAGTTCTAATACTTTGATTTATCAGTATATATATATATATATATATATATATATATATATATATATATATATATATATATATATCGCAATTTCGGCAATTCAATTAGCCATTAACAAGGATTTTTTAACTCAATATTTAGATTGTTATATATGTCTAAACATCGCTGATAATTTCTAATTGAATAGACAAAAGCGATCAGATAGAGAGAACATTCACATAGTTTTTAAATAATTTATGTCCGGAAAGAAAAAAATTTTAAGAACAAGAAAATTTGTATAAAATGCTTAATCGTAGTATCTTGTAATTCGACTTAATGAAATTTGTATAAAAGAAGGGTTGCTGTCAATATATCCACACACACCCATACGCATGCACACACACACACACACAGATATATATATATATATATATATATATATATATATATAATAGATAGGTTAATTAATAAAACGAGGACAAACGAAAGGGTACCAATATAATCAGTACAATAAACATTTATTAAACATGAATTATTTACCATATGACAGAAATGAGGCACGGAAAGAAAGGTTTTAAGTTCGAAATTTTCGGACACGCCTGTGTCCTTCATCAGCGGACCGAGAAATAAACAGAGAAATGGGAATTACTCACCGACAGATGTTTTTGTAGGCGATGTATTTTCTGGTGGAAATCATATTGTTAAAAATCTCTGTTTGATTCCTCGAAAGTTTTTATCATAATAAAGTTAAATTTAAAATTTTGAAGGGTGTAAAAACGTTAGTGATGTCTATTATTAATAATGAAGGGAGTGGGGAATGAGATTATAAGCATAGATGAAGAGAGTTATAGGTCGGGGTGGGGGAACGATGCCACGCGTGTCACAAGATGTAGCCAAAATTGTCCGAACAAGCTGTCAAGTTTAGAAAGACGGGCTGTGGTTAGAATAACATTTGACGAGAAAATTATCATTTAAAAATATTGGAGGCCATAAAAATGTTGTCCCTGAAACTTCCGTTATGCAAAGAAAAAGATTTAGTATTGGGTCTCTAATTAATTTTCATTGAAGAATTTTTTTTCTTCCATACATAGTGTCCATACCTTCAGTATCTGTCTATATTTCTGAGATGAGGTATTATGTACACTATTTACATTATTCATATATTATTAAGGACACATGGCACAGTGGATAAAGGCATAAGTTAGATCCAGTGACATAACCCAAAGAGTGTGAGTTCAATACCCGGTTAAGGCAGTGGCGAACTTGGATAGAGGAATTAACAGGAGATGACTGACAACTGACATCCATTAAACATGGCACGTGAAACTAGAAAAGTCTACCCCACTGAGCGATAAGGGTTCAGTTTGACATTCCAACCACCTGAAGACCGGAGCGTACAACGGCCGAAACTTTATAATAAATATGGCGACAAAGATCAGGATAATAGTCCGAATAATGTAAATAGAGTCCATCCCTTTTGTTAATAATTCTATATTTATTAATGCTGACCCTGGGTGGGTCGGAATGTTATGAATCCTTCTTCGTGTCAGTTGCCAGTACTAGAGCTATCGATCCTCTTGCATGGATTGGATTTTTGCGTCCCCCCACCCTCGAATATTAAGCGAAAAGAAATTTATTCAGAGTTGAAGTTTTGTTTGCCCAATTAGCCAAACTTCAGCCTGATTCGGTTAGCAAGGTTAGTGACCTTAAAGCAAAGTTAAACGACGTAGCGCATTCTTAAGCAGGTACCTCTGTTTCCTTTACTGAATCAGAGTGGAACAGAGAAAATTATCAGGTAATTAAATCACTTCTTCGTAATAAGTCTCTGGTAATTACGAAACCTGATAAAGGCTCTAGTGTTGTCATTCTTGATTATAAAGATTACATTAACAAGATGATGACTATTCTTGGGGATCCTTTTAAATCTGTCAAGTTAGGCCCAATAGATAAGATTGATTCTACATTACATATTGAGGCTAATTTCCAAAAACGTCTAGCCAAGTGGGTTAAAAGTAGGATTTTCCTACTTACATTTCTAATTTAATTAGACCCTCGGATTCTATTCGTTCCCGTTTCTATGGTTTACTCAAAAAACGTAAGGTTGTGGTTCCATTAAGACCTATTTTGTCCATGATAGGGATCTTTGGCGTGGCTAAATGGCTTACCGCTATAAAACATCGACTTTTGGAACAGTATAATTCTTCCTGTAATTAAGATTCGTTTGAATTTTCTGAATTTATACAGCATTATCCATCGACTAACAAATTTATGTGTTCCTATGACATTTTCAGCCTTTTTACCTGAGTCCCTCTTGCTGAGACTATTGATATTATGTGCTGATGCCTTTTATTGTAGTCAGTGGTCATCTCCTGTTATTCCTGATAATGTTTTTGTCGAACTGATGAAATTTACGATGGCGGTTGAATTAATTTCGATGGCGTAATGTATAGGCAAATTGATGGTATTTCAATCAGTTCCCCTTTAGGACCCATTTTAGCTGAGATTTTTATAGGATTCCACGAATAGAATGTATTATCTATATCTAATAAACCTGATTTTTACTTCCGTTATGTGAATGACACTTTTGTGTCTTTAATAACGAGAATCAAGCGAACCATTTTCTTTCGTCCCTGAATAATATTCATCCAACTATAAATTAACACAAGAAAAGGAAATTAATTCTTCCATTTCTTGATGTTTTGCGTAGCAGATCTTCTTCGGGATATCTTACTTCTGTTTACAGACATTTATCGGTTTGCATACCTGTTGGGATTCTTTTTATCCCGTAAAACGTAAAATCAATTTAATTAAGATTCTTACTCATAGGGCTTTAATGATCTGCTCTCAAAGCAAGCTGGACGATGAACTCAAGTTTATTACCACCACTCTCTATAACAATGCCTATCCGTTAAGCATCGTTCAATCAATAATTAAGAAAAAAAATTCGGAATTAAACAAAGTTAAACCGGCTATAGTACAAAGATGTCCTGTGTACCTGCGCCATCTTTGGCTGGGTAATATCAGTGATAGATATACTAAGCGGGTTCCTTTAGCAATTCGATATTGTTACTTTGCTGTTAACACTAATTCGGTCTTTTCTGCCAAGCCTGTCATTTCGTCCATGCGGAAGAACGTTCTTCTTCCGCATCATAGTAGTTCTTTGATTTATTCTTTTAAATGTAGTTGTGGTTGGCACTACATTGGAAGAATGACTCAAAGACTGGATGTCAGAATAAAACAGCATGTACCAACAAAAATTCGAAACCTTAAATATTTTCCGTCAGATATTCTGACCAACACATACGGGTCTTCCGTCGAGGATCACCAAATAAATAGCAATAAATCTGCCGCCATATTGAATGTTGACTTATTTTTTTGAATCCTTAGTAAGTCACACTCGAATTACCACTTTAAAATATAGGCCGCCATATACAGTTTGTCCTTGAGACCTTCGTTATTCAAACAAGAGGATTTTGTCCTGGGCTTCCAATTAATTTCCATTTAAGAATTTTTATTTCCTTCCCTACATATTGTCCATCCCTTTTACTGATAATTCTATATTTATTAACCTCGATTTACTTCTGTTGAGCGATGTTCGAAACCGGTTACCTAACTTGTTTTTCAATTTTATCTTCTAATTATTATTATGAGTGGTAAAAAATACAAATTTCGTCTATTCATATATATAATATATATATATATATATATATATATATATATATATATATATATATATATATATATATATAAGTGAACATTGAAGTCAACACTCAGAGGCGACAGATTGTTTCATGCTAAAGGCCACATGCGTTCTGTGATTTCTTAAATATAGCTATTTTTCCTCCAAGCAAAGTTTGCAGATTTTGGATTAATTGTTGTAGGCCGATGTTCTTTTCCTTATTTTCCATGTTGCTGTTGATGTGATTTGCTTTGTGGTTTTTATTTCCCAGATATAGCTGGAAAGTTTTGTGCTTTTCTCATATTTACTATATTACTTGATATGTTACATAGTTTTGTAAACAATTGCTATTTAAGGGACATTCGTTCTTTATTCTGCAGTTACACGTCGGTTTAATTTGTTCAGATGATTTGCAGATAGGTTTCCTGTTGTGATTTTTTATTATTTATGCCATGTTCTCGGTGCAACTGTAGCTGATTTTTACTGTGTTTTTGTTGAATATTTTGTGGAGAGTACTAGATTCGGGGAAGAGTTTGTGTAAGAGTTTGATAAATATTTCCCTATGTTTGTTTTTACATTTTTTTGTTTGTTTTTTTGTTTTTTGTTTTTTTTTTTGTTTTTTGTACAATGGGTTGAACCATATGATTTTTCTTTTCCTCTTAGATTTTTAGCCTCTGTAGTGTGTACGCGAATGTTGCCTGGAATCCATTATCTTTTAGGGGTGTTTCATAGTCTTTCTTAGCTTCGTTGAATATGGTTCCTTTAGAAGAATTAACCGTAGGGTTTCTGACAGCCTACAAAAATCCAAAAACTCCTAAATCTGCTTGGAGGAAAATAGAGCTATAATTGCCTTCCCAGACCAAGACAAACTACTAAATAAACGATCAGAACTATCTCAAAATGCAGACTGGAAAACAAATTTTTTCCACATTACTTAAAAATCGAAAACTGAAAAGTATAAATTGAATAAAAATAAATAAATAAAAACAATTAAAATAAATTAATCCAAATAAATAAATGTAATAAGTAAATTAACAAAACCCCTCCCGCCAAAATAACTGCTAGAATAGAATACCCACAATGCAATAGAATACCCACAATGCACCACTGAGCAGTATATATAAGTAGTTGAGAAAAAACTGACTTGATTATTGCGTTTAATATAAAACAGTCTGTGGCCTCTGAATGCTGAATTCAATCTTCACACACACACACACACACATATATATATATATATATATATATATATATATATATATATATATATATATATATATATATATGGTGGTACTCGTTTGAAAAAAACTCGTATATCTCAACTTGCAGTAGAACAAATCGGTACCCGTGGAAAAATGGGGAATAAAAAGAAAAAAACACGAACATTAAAACAAGTCGAAAACAATCGTTCAGTGTTTAAGCTCCAAGTTCAAAAAGAAAAAAAACAAAACGAGTAAAAAGACAACTACGTAAAGTGCTCAATACACAAAGTTGAGTAAAACCTAAAATAATCCTAAGGAGCCAGGTAAACCTACCTAGGTTTCACCTAAACGGATCTTCAGGGTACTACCTACTCAGTATATATATGGTGAGGATAATGTCAGTACGTACATGTAAACCTTCTTTTTCAGCATACGCCAGAGAGAGAATTCAAAGGGATCAATATTTGGTGAACGAGGATCCCATTCCACGTGATCATGTCTTGTAATCCACTTATGAAAACTGCCATTCACTCTGTTTCTTAAGCTACATGGCTTAATATATGGGGGTACATTCTGTCGGAACCACTCAGGGAGGCCTTTACCAAACATTAACTGGGGCCTCAACGTACCAAGGGATGTCGCGATAATTATGGTATCAGCAAAAAGAAAAACGGTCCCCATCACTTGAGCTTTTCACAATCCACACTGCACCATAATCTATCGTGTTCCTTGCCATTTGGAAAAATCCATTCAACGCGGATTTTTCTTTTTTTTTTGCGACCATTTCCGATCAACAAACGTCTTAACCCACCGTTGACGTAAAACAAAAGCTTCGTCGCTGAACATAGTATTCTATGAAGCGGTTGTTTTCACCCATATTCATGTATCCAAAATTTATGGTCACCTTGCATATATATATATATATATATATATATATATATGCATGTTTCATTAAAAACGACAGACAAGGTACTACGGTTAAGCTTTTTGTTTAATTTTTCTTGTGTTCGAACAAGAGCTTTCTTTTCTGGACAAAGGGTGTGTAAGAACTGTCCAAATGTTTTATATTTCCGAGCGCTTTCAACTATACCTTTAGCCATTATCAAGAATGATTTGATTTTTCAGCTTAATTGAGTGTGTGCGTTCTGTGTATTTCTTAGTGTGTGGTAGGGATGTTTTTAATTTCCGAATACGGTTAGCACATTGTGATCTTGTTCGTAGTTAATATTGTTAAGAGTTAGCTTTTTCTTTTTTATTATTAAAGCTTCCATTATTTTTAGTCTTTTTTTGCAGGTGGATGCAGTTAATATGTCTGTGTTTTCTACTAGTATGTTCCTAATGGAGTCTGATAAATTTGTGTGTGTGTTTAAATGGGTTCTAATGGAGCTGTGATCAGATAGGTGTAACGTAAGACGTCTGGATAAGCATGTGGTTGTGTAACCGATGTAATTATTTATGAGTCCGGTTTGATCAGGAACACAGTTCTTTAAGGGGCATTTGAACTCATAGATAATGTTCGTTCTTTGTAATTTTGACTTAGCTGGTGTGTTGTCATTTTTGAGGATAAGGTTGGCTGTCTTAAATTTTTATAATAGATAATAAATTTGATTTTTTATTCGGGTCAATTGGAGTAGTATATTTCTTTATAATATGCCTCAGAGAAGATACGTCTTGTTTGTAATTAATATGCATTTGGTTTTTGTAATAAATGTGTATGTGATTTTTGGCTGTGTGTTCACTATCGTCATTACTTTCTTTGTGGAGAAATAGAATATATATATATATATACTTTTCCGTTTAATAATCTTTCTTTCAGATTTTTTTTGCTTTCTCGCAAGTTTTATATTTGGGTCTAAAATGTTGAAAAAAGATCCCAGTCATTTATTTTTTTTATTTTCTCGAACGCGTTCGGTTGTCGTCATCTGTCATCATGGCTGTATGTTTTAGTTATAGTTATTTTACAGTTTTAGTTTACCTGTGGATTTGTGTTTGTTATTGCTAGTTTATCAACTTGATAGTTGCTGTGCATTTGATTCCTATAAAAAGGTTAACAGTGTTATTGTTGTTTTCTTTTTTTCTTTGTTAATATTATGGATATTTGAAAGATATTGTTTTATATGTTGGTCGACTAATTTATTGTGGCAATTGTTGTTTATTAGTATTTGTTTTATATTGGTAAGTTCTTTATAAAATATTTTTCTGGATGAGGAGATGTGAAAAGCTCTATTTGATTAAGTTTTTGATTAGGGCTATTTTATATTTATCCGGACAGTCCCTATGAAAGTTGAGCAATAAGTTTTTATTTGTTAGCTTTTAAAATATTGATGTATTAAATGTATCTTTGTTGTTGGAGTCTATGAGTAAGTCGAGAAATTGTATTTTCTTATTGATATTTAGTTCAACGGTGAATTTTAAAGAAATTTTCCTCAAAGGTTTGTTTAAGTTTATTAAATGGGTCGTGTTTTTGTCTTGTTATAAAGAATGTCATCATCTTATCTGGCGTAAATTGTTGGTTTGTCTTTATGGTTATTAAATATGGTGTCTTCGATGTGAGTCCTGTAAAATTCGGCGAATGTAGGACCTAGAGGAGAACCCATAGATACGCCATTGTTTGGGGTATAGATTTTTCCTATTGGGTCGTAGAAAGGAACTTGTGTTGTGCATATTAGTAATACTTTCTCGAGGATTGTAGGTTTTATGGCAGGAGGAGAAATTGAAGGCTGATTATAGACATTTTTAGTAACTATTTTGATGGTTTCGTGGACGGAGACGTTAGTGAAAACGCTTTCAACGTCACGGAATGCCATTATACAGTTATTATGGGTAGTGGAGTTTGAGATTTGTATGAAATCATTAGTCGATTTGATGTTGTATTTGTTAGGTATGTATGGTTGGATTATAATGTTAATATGTTTAGCTATATGGTATACAGGAGAAGGAACTTGTGAGACGATGTGCCGGAGGGAGTTTCCTGGTTTATGGGGGTTTATTTTCCCGTAGATGTAAACCAGATTGATAATCACCTATTATTTTTGTTAGTTTATGGGAACCGATTTCTGCGTTGTTGGTAGTAATGATATCATTGAAGTTTTTCTTAAGCGAGTCGGTGAGGATTTTTGAGAGTTTTTAAAATTTTGTTTTGTCATTGAGAATGTTAATAATTTTGATGTTATAGTCTTTTTTTCTTGAGAATGACGTATACGTTAGCTTTATCGCCTATGCTGATCCTAATGTCGGCTTTATTATAGAGTTGGTTGGCGGCTTCTTTTAATGCTGGGGTGAGTAGGGTTTTTTTTTCTGAGTTTGGGTTTAAACGTTTTTTGATTAATTCAGTTTATAGTAGGTTGCAGAGGTTTGAATATGTTGTTATTTCGTTTTTGTTTTGTAGGTATTGCATTTGTTGAAAAAATAATTTCGAATTTCGAATATATATATATATATATATATGTGTGTGTGTGTGTGTGTGTGTGTGTGTGTGTGTGTGTGTGTGTGTGTGTGAAAAGTGTGTGTATGTAAATATAAATAAATATATATATATATATGTATAATTATTTATATATATTATATGCGCGGTACTTATTAGAAAGCGCTCAATATCAGAGATAGAGCTAACATATAGGGTTGGATAGAATACACGCAATCTACATAAAAACAACATTTTTAAAAAAAATTAATCAGTTTGTCTGACGATCACTAAAGCGTGAAAGCGAGGGTCACAAGCTCACATCTATCCAACCATATATATATATATATATATATATATATATATATATATATATATATATATATAGAGAGAGAGAGAGAGAGAGACTACTCACGGACGCGCATACGGATACAGGAAGAGTATGTATGCGTGTTTATGTGGATATGTATCTATATGTGTATGTGTATATACATATATATGTATGCTGATTCCTTATTATAAGACAGTATGTATATATGGGGACGGAATATACATATGCAGGCTAACAGTAAGACACGTGCACACAGGGATAGGAACACATCTATCATCACCACCTCTCATACCAAACCTAATGGTTTTATTAATACTTAGGCAGAAATTCACTTTTGCTAACAGTCCAGAAAGGAGATCAAGCCTCACAAATATAGAAAACGAACAATGAGACATTAAAAGAACATAAGGAAAATTTATTCCTTTTAAAAATGTATTCCTTTTATTTGCCTGAAGAAAGTCACGAGACTGCAAACCCGTGTAGCATAAATATGAAGAATAAAATATAATATATATACTAAAAGAAATCAACATTATAACGAAAAACGTTTGCGGTTTCTCTATTAAAATATACATTATTCTCTCCTTAGAACAACTTTCACGTTTTCCCTATATATATATATATATATATATATATATATATATATATATAAATGTATGTGTGTGTGTATAATGTGTATGTGTGTGTGTATAATCTGTGTGTGTGTGTATGTAAATTATCATCTACTAGAGTGTTTTTGTAAAGGAACAAATTGTATAAAAAGGACCAAAGAGGAAAAACTTATCTTAGTCGACGCGTTTCGTCCCCTGATGAAATTTATCAAGGCAAACGTAATGATTTATTTCGTTGCACGTGTTTATATAGGAAAGAACAAGGATATCATTGGTTTATGAAGGTTTTTAAATTTTTGGAACGTTCAGGAATATTCATCAGGTCAGTCAAAACATGTGGAGGACACAAAATACCATAATTTAACGGCTAGTAAGACAAAAGTAAGCGAGTAATAGTCAAGAAATTTTAATAAATTAATATTGTTTAAAATCTGAAAAGATTTTTAAGGATTGTGATAGGATTTTTAAGGATTGTGATATACTGTACATCTTCAAAAACGTCAGGTAATGGATTTAACCGTTTTCCTTTTAAATTTTTGATATTTTTGTTGTCGTGTATGTTGCCTTGGGAAAGTAATAATTCTTTCAGGAAAGGTGAAGTTGGGAAAAAACCGGGGCTTAGATTTATATTTTGATAATATCCGATAGCAGCACTCTCGTAAATTTTTCTGCTAAATTACTTTCTCTTTTAATCAAAATTATGGTTGAATTCATTTTTGTGAATGACTAGTGCATTTGATGAATTCTTATGTATAAGGTCCCACTTGTGTTCATAGATACTAATTTTTAAATATCTGATTGTTTCTCCCAATGTACTGTAAGGAACAGTTTTAGCAATTTATTTTATATACGACTGCTTCTGAAGTATTATTTTTATAAGCGCTTTTGCTTGTGATCATATCCATAATGGTTGTAAATATTTTGATGTTTTTTAGATTGTTTTTGTTTTTTTTTTAAAGTAGATTTTATGGAGCTGGTATGTAGTATTATGTATGTTTTTGTCTAGTTTATTGTTGTGGATAATGTTGTTATCTTTGTTGTTTTCGTGTATTTTGTATGCCTTTCGCTTTATGTTATGGAGGAATTGATAAGGATATTGGAGATATTTAATGTGTTTTCTATGGGTCTTTTCTTTAGGTAGGTATTAGAGGGTGGACAGGTCCTTAATGTTCTTAGGTAGAAACCTATAATTATACGAGATTTAATCTTATTGGAGTGGTTGAATTCAAGTTGAAAAGTTCATTCTTGTTGGTAGCTTTTCTGTAAAAGTTAAATTTGGGTTCGTTATTGTTCTCATGTATTACAATTTGAATAACATCTATTTAATATATATATATATATTATATATATTACATAAAATTTAATGATATACTTTTGTCTTATCAGATTTTGAAATATCACACACACGCACACACACACACACACACACACACACATATATATATATATATATATATATATATATATATAAGATTTAACTGAGTAAATATCGTATTGAACATGACGCGGAAAAAAGTGAAAAATAATTGAACATGCCGTTGAAAATCACAACCCATGAATACTAAAATTTTTACTAAGAATCATCGATGTCGGGATAAAATTTGATATTTAACAGTTAAGTAATCTTTTCATAATATATATATATATATATATATATATATATATATATATATATATATATATATATATATATATATATATTGTTATTGTCCGGTTCCTTGTACCACGGTGATAGTCCAAGGTAGAATCAATAAAGAAGAACTCGAACACAAGTATGGAATAACACAGATATATTACAAACAAGAATATATACAGAGAAGCAGAAGTGTTAGTATGAACAATCAGGTTTAGTAGAGAGAATAATGTAGTCTCGACCAGTATCACTATTCCAATATCTTGCAGTAATTGTCTGAACGCGACTCTGTTTCGGACTGCCTCTGACTCGACTCGAACTACTGACTCCACTTCCCTACTCCTGAGGCGCAGTATTTATTAAGTATGGAATAGTCCATTATTATTATGGGTAAGATCCCACAACATATATATATATTTTTTTTTTCTCAGTTGCGACTCTGTCCTTCAACGGAGCAGCCCCTGAGCACATTCTGCCTAAAGACCGAGACGCAACTGAGAGATGATAAATAATGTGTTACAAACTACTCGAGAGAGAAGAAGGGGGGGAATAGATGGAACAAATATCTTCACAGTGATGGACACTAAGTCCATATCGTTAAGGACATATTCCTGTAGAGCTTCAGCATCAATGACACCACCTACATCGCTGTTTTAAACACAGTAGTCATGCCTTGGATCGAGTAGTCACACACAGAGAAAGCTGTATCTATTCTATCAAAGATACTCTTCCTTTCCACATTTTCCTGTTCCCCCAATAGGTCACCTACTGCATGGCATTAAATGCTGGAAAATCTCTTCACAGTGGAAAAGAAGAGGGAACAGCGGCCCACAATACCAAAAACTAATTGACGCCCGCCATTGTAGACATGATAACCAATATGAAAGCAAATCATCTGATCAGGACATGCACTCCCTTTCCAGACCGCAACGAGGTTTCATGTAATTGTACGGAATATGTTTTTTTTATTTCTAACAGTAACAGAGACAACCTATAGTTTTTATAGTAATTATGGTGAGAAGCAGTACCGATAGATACTATTCCCGAAACTCCCAACCGTGATGGGGCAAGCGTGACTGGGGGCCCCGATCAGTACTTTGTTACCTTCGCTTATCTTATCAACATTTGCTTTTTTTTCTACCTACATTTATATATGTTACAAATTAAACTAATCACAACTGACTGTTAAAGGATTAAATCTTTTTGAGGAGTATGACGACATTCCGAGGTATTTTTTCTACCAAATCCTAAAAAAAACGATATAACATTCACTATTTTCTATCCATATTGTGGAATATATTAAACTATTCAATTATTTAATAAGAAAATTCTCGAAAGATGTTAAAAATTGCCGCAAAGCATTTATTTAAGATGCAATGATCTATTATGACATTTCCTGAGTTTGGAATTATTTTCAATTTTTCTAGTTGAATTCTTCACCTATTTTGCATATAATTCATTATTGTACCTGATTAGTTTACAATAAAATCTGTATTTTATATGAATGCCACCTTATGGAAATAGAGATGTACTAGAGTGAGTGGGTGGGGCGTATCATAGATTCAGGTGAGAGCACAAGACCCTTACATAGAACCTGCTGAGCAGACCTTCTGGTGTGTGTGTGTGTGTGTGTGTGTGTGTGTGTGTGTGTGTGTGTGTGTGTGTGTGTGTGTGTGTGTGCACGCGCGTGTGTGTGTGCACGCGCGTGTGTGTCAGTGTGTGCGTGCGTGCGTGCGCATGTGTGTATGTGTGCGTGCGTGCGTGCGTGCGTGTATGTGTGTGTGCGTGCGTACGTGTGCCTGTGTATGTGTGTGTATGTGTGTGTGTGTGTGTTTATATATGGTATATTTAGACAGCAACTATTCATCCAAAAAAATTTGGCTTAAAAGAATCAACGGGATCTGTCTGCTAAATTCTTTATATTTTTTTTTTCCATTTTCGAGTTATTGCATATTGTACGCGAAATTGTCGACAAATGAATTCTGCGTGCCACACAGACCACACATTGATTCTTGAAAATGACTGTGATAGTCGAAAGTACTTCAACAAATCAATAATTCTATATGAACTTCGGATATTTTATACATCATTTCCCGCACAGTACTTTTTCGAAAATAGGAGAAAAAAAAAACACGCTAAAAATTTAAACAGACATAACTCGTTGGTTCTTTTTAACCAAACTTATTTGAATGAATACTTGCTGCCTAAATATATCTTATAAATATTTTAGTATGTATATGTATGTATATGTGTGCGTGCGCGTACATCTCTCTATCTCTCTTTCTCTCTTTACAATCTATCTATTTCTGTCTGCACATTATCTATCTATATATATATATATATATATATATATATATATATATATTCAGTCTGCACATTATCTATCTATCTATCTATCTATTTCAGTCTACACATTATCTATCTATCTATCTATCTATCTATTTCAGTCTGCACATTATCTATCTATCTATCTATCTATTTCAGTCTGCACATTATCTATCTATCTATCTATCTATCTATCTATTTCAGTCTGCACATTATCTATCTACCTATCTATCTATCTATCTATCTATTTATCTATCTATCTATCTATCTATCTATCTACTTTATATTAATGCTGTTTTAGTTCAATTGACTAACGTGATCTCATACTAAACCAAGCTACACTTAGAAATCTGTTACAAATCTGCAACAGAAAAGGGCTGCCAGTGCAGTTTGAACACGCTAACAATGATCTGCATTATCAATCTGATAATCAATACTCATTTTCTGTGTGCTTAATCTAATCACTATGTTATGAAATAGTAATTCTCACCATTGAAGTATAGTCTGTCCGAGCACTGAGCAACAAGAAGAGAGAAGCAGTCAATTCGGATCGAACTCTTAAACAGTGGCTATTAAATGAGAATAAGTTACTTTCTTTTCAATTTAGGTTTCTATTGTTAAATATTTAAATATTAAATTTTTAGAAGTTATGGAATCAACTGGAGTTAAATAGATATTTTAGGGAGAAAAGGTAAAAAGAATTAAAAATGGAAAAAAAGAGTCCTCCAGGTTCCGCTGGGGATCGAACCCAGGACCTATCGCGTGTGAAGCGACCGTGATAACCACTACACTACGGAACCCGACTCAAAGATGATGCTGAATTAAGCAGTAATAAGTCTTGCAGAATTCATCGATTTCTCTGATTTGAGATGCAATGAAAGAACCAGTGAGAGAGCAACCGAACTAGAAAAATTAGAGAGAGGAAGGAGAAAAGAGAAAAGTAAAAGCGCGAGAAGGAGAAAGTAAAATAGAACAAGAAATAGTGGGTAGAGAGAGAGTATACGTGGTTGAGAGTGAACGAGAAATAGGGAGAGGGAGAGAGAGAGAAAGAAAGAGAGAGAGCATCTTCATCACGGAAAATAGCTACCGGAGAACGTACACACGCATGCCTATTTGCAACAATATATGCATCTCCGACGGCAGGCATCGGTACACACAGACAGAATAGTGAGTCGTCAACATCCCTCATCGCTAGGCTGCAGTAGAAGCAGCTACTTACAGAAGATGCGAAAAAATAAGCGTCTCAGTATTATTGATCAATAGAATGTTTTTCTCTCTCTAGCTAGACGAAAATTCAACAATCCATTGACGACTGCAGCAATAACAACACGCTTGATACCGTTTTGCCTTCTGAATCTACACTATTTGAAATTTATAAGAAGTAGTATTTCGCCATGACAGTCAAGTGACATCATCTCTCTTCCGTAGTCACGATTATTTTGTACAGTCATTAATTCTTTATTTCACATCAGTTGTATATGGTGGCTTTTACTGAAAAAGACGAGTAGCACCATTCGCCTAAATATTTTAGATTTTATTCCAATTATTTCTTTTAAATTTTTTTTTTTTGATATTTATTTGGTTCGTTTTTTATGACTAATCAACCCTTTACAAGTTATTTTAAGCCAGAAAATATTTTTAGATTGTAAGATTTTTTTTTTTTTTAGAGAGGGAGATAATTATTTAATGATTTGGTTGAATGGTTGTTTATCAAACACTGGGTTATTTAATTCCGAAATCTAAATATTTTGAACATAATTTAATGGCTTTAACAAAAATTTTGAACGCAGTTGTATGCCTTCAACTACAGGTAAATGTATTGGGGATATATATATATATATATATATATATATATATATATATATATATATATATATATATATATATTGATGATATTTTTACTATTTCATAGTGTTTTTTTTTGGTGGGGGGGGGGAGGTCACTATTTTCCCATAGGTGGAACCCTAACAGAATATTTCGGAATACCATTTGATTCAAGAATTTTTTGGTTGTTTTTGTTTAGCCGCATATCAACCCCATGGGTCATTTAATGCCGAAATCTAGATAATTGTATGACTTCAACTAAATATATTTTCAACACAGTTTATAATTTTAACTACAGATAAAATATAACGTTGATTATATATTGTCGGGCTTTTTTTATATAAAAATATATTGCTGCGATTTTTACTACTAAAATGTATTTTTTATACTTTCATATTGATTTGTTTGGGGGCTCACTATTTTCTCATGGCTGGGGCCCTAACAGGTGCTACCACCCTGGGTCAGGCTTTCGGATGTAGTTTATCGTCTTACCCAGGACGCAGTTTAATGAAACATGTCTTATGTGTAGCGAGGTGGGAAAAGAGGTGGATTCATACGTTTTCCCAAGGGTAATTGCACATAAGTGAAAATAATGAACCCGACTGGAATTGGAACACGACTCTTCGATTAACAATTCCGAGCGGTCTATCTATTACACCACCCACACATCCAAGCTTATAGCACCTGATATTCTCAAGCGGTTACCTAACAAGGTAATGAATAATCACTACGTGACTTAACTTCAGAGATCGTACTGGAATCAGTGTTTCAACGTGATGTGCCCGTAAGCCATTTCGGTTGTTATAACTGCAGATCAAGTAACATCACTTCTTCTTAGGGTACCTTCTCCTCATGGACACCTTCTTAGGGTACCTTCTCTTCATGGACATCTTCTTATGGTTTCTTCTCCTCAGAGAGATCTTCTTAAAGGACCTTCCCATGGACATCTTCTTAAGACACCTTCTCCTCATGGACATCTTTTTAGGGCACCTACTTCTTATGGACATCTTTTTAGGGCATGTTCTCCTCAGAAACATCTTCTTAGGACACCTCCTCCTACTGGAGATCTTTTTAAGGCATGATCTCCTCAGGTACATCTTCTTAGGGCACCTTCTCCTCATGGACATCTTCTTAGGGTACATCTTCTTAGGGTACATCTTCTTAGGGTCTCTTCTCCTCATGGACATCTTGTTAGGGCACCTGTTTCTCATGGACATCTTCTTAGGGTACATTCTCTTCATGGACATCTTCTCAGGGCCTCTTCTCCACAGGGACATTTTCTTTTCATCGACGCCTTCTTAGGACACCTTCTTCTCATGGATATCCTAAACGATTTAAATTATGTTGTGTTCTAAAATTCTCTTTAGCGCATTGCTAATACTTTCGGGGTTTCTGCTTTTGTGTAATTGTTCGAAACAAGTTTAATGTGTTAGCGTGATGTATGCAACTATTGTCTTCTTCAGGCACCTTTATTTTGGCGAGCTTCTAATTATTGATTCAGCTTTCTTTCGTGTTTATTTAGGTTAATTAACCATCGCCAATTTCATGGAAAAAGTCCAGACATTACATTCCTTAGGTCCTCCAGTTTTGTCCTTCACAAGGAGGGCACTCCATGCCACGCATACAGGATTGAATCATCTTCAAAGACATAAATACGTGTTTTACTTAAAAAGCTTCTTTCCTTTGTTCCATTTAATCTTTATTTTTTAAAAAAACTAATATGTAAATTTTTGTAACTTTGTATAATATTTATGCATTACACCCTAATCTTTATTCGGTAAAAATTTCATTGCTAATCATGCATTAATTTTTAAGTGTACACATATTTATGTCTTTGTTGTTTCCGTTCCTTATATTATGGCCGCTACTGTATATATAGAAAGATATATATATATATATATAGAGAGAGAGAGAGAGAGAGAGACAGAGAGACAGAGAGATACATATATATGCACAAACACACACACACACAGACATATATATATATAGAGAGAGAGAGAGAAAGATACATATATATATGCACACACACACAAACACACACTCACGCACGCACTCACACAGACATATATATTTATATATATATATATATATATATATATATATATATATATATATATATATAAAAGAAAAAAGCAAAACTCAGCCGATGAATTTCATTGTCTAAGAGACATTATCAAGGCAAATGTTATTGGTTTTTACAAAATTTATAAGACATAAATCAATCATAAGCCAAAATAATTTAAATACTGATTTGCGCATATATATATATATATATATATATATATATATATATATATATATATAGAGAGAGAGAGAGAGAGAGAGAGAGAGAGAGAGAGAAGGGGGGAGAGATAAACATCAACTGCACACTTTTTGTTTAATTCTTTTATTGAATTGTATCTCCTTATGTCCATGAACTTGTCTGACTTTTCCGTTAACCAGATGAATATTCATGAGCGCGCCTTGTACCTAAGTTTTGGAAAATACAATAACCTTTTTGCGCTTGTCTATAAATACTTGTCAGAAAATAAAATACATACATTTGTCTTAATAAAGTCCATCAGAGGACGAAACGCGTCGGTTAAGATAAGTTTTCTTTTTGTCTTTATTCATATTTTCCTTTTACAGATATAATCTATCTGAAACCTTTACACAGGCACTTATATAAGGAATAAAATTTAAATATAAAAAAATGACTTACTCATATTTAGATGACCCTTTTTGAAAATCTTTGTGTATAAAAAAAATAATTTAAGCAGATAAATAAAAAAATGCCCCAATTTTTTGTCATTGAAAACCTAGACGACACGCTGAAAACGGATGTCTATGCTTGTGAGCAGGCACCCCCAACTCACCTAAACTTAACCTGATTTTGTAAAGAACATATATTTCATACATAAGTTGTCTAGGGAAATTAAAACCCAATCACCCCTAATCAAAATAGATTGAATTTTCCTTAAGCTTCTCAACTCAAAATATTAAGATTGTCTGCGCTTATAAATTAAATAAATTTCTTAGAATGTTATTCCTCGTATCGCTTGAGAATGGAACGAGACTCTAGATTTTAAGTTTTTTTATAATTAAATTTACAATTTTAGTTTCAGTTTTGAAACAGAAATTTCTGTGTCGCGATGGACTCATTTTTTTAAAAAAAAAATAATTATATTTCACTCCGCTGTTTGTATCGATCACTGTTTTTTTTTTTGTTTTTTTCAAATAAAAATAATTGCTAAGAACACCGGGTTATAAATCATTCTGTTCCTTCTTATTATTTTAATCTATGTATATGTATATATATATATATATATATATATATATATATATATATATATATAGAGAGAGAGAGAGAGAGAAAGAGAGAGTAATAGTGAGAGAGGGAGATACCTTATACCTTTTTCACAGACATTTTTCTATACGATTTATATTAAAAATAGTTAGTGACGAGAAAAGAAGATTAGAAGTGATATGGATAAGGAAGTGAATGAGAAGATACAGGCAAAGAGTGAGTGAAGAGAGGAGACATGAATTAATGGATAATCTTAAAAATATATATAAAGGCAATCACTGTATAACCCAATGGGCTTCAGACAGCTCATTTACGAAGGACTTTCACTGTGAAGTGATTACACTTATGAAGAGCATATTGAAAACTCTCGGAACCGCAGACTAATAAACTTCATTGTTTATTTGCTGTTTCCTTTCAGGATGTAGACGATCATGGCCCTACACATCCTTTTCTCCCTTCTAGCTCTTGATAAATTTTGTCTTTTTGTTATTTCTCCCAAACCCTGTTCTACAAATGATTTACTCAAACCCATCAAGTAGTTACGCATGGATTTCTTCTCTGCCTCTTTCCCTCAATCTGTCCTGTGTGTATCAGATTTTCCAAGCCCTCCTTCCTCATTACGTTCCCCAGAAATATCAACTGCCTGTTCCTGACGTTAAGTATAAGTTTCCTTTTTGTTTCTATTTTCTCTAAAACCTCGTTGGAGGACAGATATCACGTAACAGTTCAGTTCTCTTTTCTTTGTTTCTAAAGGAGTGTTTTAGTCGCTTAATATTCTGCTTAGCTTTTGTAAGGCATCTTTGGTCATCCCAATATGTTTTCGGATCGAATCTCAGTGTCGCACTTTCCGCCCACTGTTAGCTTCACAGCTGCCTAAAATATAGAGATGTCTACTCAAACACAAAGTTCACTTAGTTTAACGTTTATCGTACTAAGAAACAAATAATAATAAAAAAATCATTAATTCGTTATAAATTACAAATGCTTAGAGTAAGCGCACGGACATGGTTACACATAAATGAAACATTCTTGTTAACAAAAACAGGCTTAAACGAGAAGAAACAAAAGAGGACACAAATGCTCATTCCAGCGGCTCGTGCCAATTTCTGTATAGACTTGTATGTAAATCAGAAGCCGGTATTAATCGGTGATCAAACGCCGATGACACCAAAAATGGTGAAGACATCTACTACGTTAACAATATGGGTGAATCTTTCATAGCGTCTCTCTTTGACACAAACGGCAGTGAAGCAGACGAAAATATCATTAATAAGTTAATAAAAACGGTTGCTTCATGATTTAAATTATTTGTTATAAATTAGTTTGAACCAGAGACATAATATATTTTTGGTTATATGCAAGGTGGGAAATATTTTTTGGTCATATGCAGGGTGGGGAATATTTTTTGGTCATATGCAGAGTGGGGAATATTTTGGGTCATATGCAGGGTGGGGAATATTTTTTGGTCATATGTAGGGTAGGGAATATATTTTTGGTCATATCCAGGGTGGGGAATATTTTTTGGTCATATGCAGAGTAGGGAATATATTTTTGGTCATATGTAAGGTGGGAATATATTTTTTGGCCATATGCAGGGTGGGGAATATTTTTTGGCCATATGCAGGGTGGGGAATATATTTTGGTCATATGTAGGGTGGGGGGAATATATTTTTCGTCATATGCAGGGTTGGGAATATTTTTTGGTCATATGCAGGGTGGGGAATATTTTTGGTCATATGTAGGGTGGGGAATATTTTTTGCTCATATGTAGGGTGGGGAATATTTTTTGCTCATATGCAGGGTAGGGAATATTTTTTGGTCATATGCAGGATAGGGAATATATTTTTGGTCATATGTTAGGTGGGAATATATTTTTTGGTCTTATGCAGGGTGGGGAATATTTTTGGTCATATGCGGTGTGAGCAATAATCTTTAGTTCTATTTATATTATTTGCATTTTACGGACAGTTGTCCTCATCTTTGTTGTCATATTCTCTATTCCGGCCTTCTTCAGGTGACTTGAACTTCCAACTGAACCCTTTATTTCGTCTATCAGGCTAGATTGTTCTCGTTCCACGCGCCATGCCACTTCCGGATGTCTGAATTTCAGTTTCAAGTGAGATATCCTGAAGAAGACCGGAGTGTACAACGGCTGAAATGTTTCGGTTTCGGTATGTTTTGTTTTACGGTATATCAACCTCAATGGATTATTTAATGCCGACAATTTTTATTGCTGGTAATATTTTTCTTCAGAAAATCTACTGCTGTTAATATTTTCTCTCGAAATATAAAGCTGGTAACACTTCTTTTCAAAAATGTATTGCTGGTAATATTTTTTTACAAAAAAGTATTTCTGGTATTAAAACGTATTTTTACACTTTCATGGTGCTTTGACCCCAGTTTAAAGGTTAACTACTTGCCCATAGCTGTGACCCTAGCAGGTGTTATCACTCCGAGTCGGTGTGGAGCCGGGGACACCAGCAATTAAGTGGTGGTTCCAAAACCTTTTGATCGAAGTCCTTCTCTATCAGACGTCGTTTATCGTTCTACCCAGGACGACAGCTGAAATGTCGTGAATATGACAGCAGAGAATGAGGACAGCAGACCTAACAATGTAAATAATGCATATAGTTGCAATGCCTCATCTCAGAAATATAGACAGAAATCTCAAATTCTCACGTATAGTACGCACTTCTAACATTCAGGCATCAAATCAAGGGTAACTACGTGTTCTACACAAATAAATACGGCATCACATTCGATGTTCCATCTGATGATTTTAATAAGGTATTTGCTTTAGATGCCAAATGGTTATAGGAATTGTAGTACTACTTGTTCTCTAATAAGGACACATTCGGTATTCATTGCCCGAACAGCCAGTGCTACAATTTTTTTTAGAAAAACACGTTTCTCAAGTCCATTAAATGCTATTAGCTCTTTCCAGTATTGATATAGGATTTCTTCCAAACCTGTGCAATGTCAACATCCTTCATTATGCAATTTATTTTCCTGCCGTTGAATGGCCACCAAATTACAAATTACTTTTTTTTATATATAAATTATAAGGATTATATATAAAGAAAGGATTATATAAAGATTATATATAAAGGAAGGATTATATAAGGATTATATATAAAGGAAACTTTATATAAGGATTATATATAAAGGAAGGATTATATTAGGATTATATATAAAGAAAAGATTTTATAAGGATTATATATGAAAGAAGGATTATATAAGGATTATACATAATGAAAGGCTTATATAAAAAAAAAGGATTATATAAGGATTATATGTAAAGAAAGGATTATATATAAAGAAAGGATTATATAAGGATTATATATAAAGGAAGGATTATATATAAAGGTAGGATTATATAAAGATTATATGTGAAGGAAGGATAATATAAGGATTATATATAAAGGAAGGATTACATAAGGATTATATATAAAGAAAGTATAATATAAGGATTATGTATAAAGAAAGGATTATATAAAGATTATATACAAAGGAATGATTATATATAATGGAAGCATTATATAAGGATTATATATAAAGGAAGGATTATATTAGGATTATGTATAAAGAAAGGATTATATAAGGATTATATATAAAGGAAGGATTATATAAGGATTATATATAAAGGAAGGATTATACAGGGTGTCCCAGAATAATGTATAGACTATTTAAATATTAATAGTTAATAATACATTACTGAGATGTGAAAATTTAAATGGATGAAAATCTGCAAAACAGATGGCTTAGAAGGAGAGGGACAGTTGAATAGCCGTTTAGATCAACAGATTTGACACCCTTGGATTTCTTTTTTGTGGGGGTTTCTAAAAGACAAAGTTTACAGCAGGAAACCTGAAACAATTGCTGAAATGAGAGTAGCAATAGAAAAAGAATGTGCTCAAATACCAGAGGAAATAATACTGGACGTTTGGAGGTCTATTACTTGAAGATATGTAAAGTGTATTGAACAGAACGGCAACCATTTTGAGCACTTGATGTAAACTCAAAATTATATGAACATTCTGCCATTGACCCAAATAACTTTTATCTTATTAAAGTTAATTTTCTATGTTTTTTGTTTTTTTTTGTTTTGTTTTTTGTATGTTTTACTCTCAAATTCTTTAAATATGTTTTCTTTCTCTTGTATTAATTTTATTTACAAGTCAAAATACAAAATTTGAATAAGTTATAACGATTCAAAGAACGTATACATTATTTTGCGACACCCTGTATAAGGAATATATAAAGGAAGGATTATATAAGGAATATATATGAAGTAAGGATTAACCTCTTCAGCAGCAGGGGCAATTTCCGACAAAACCATCCATTCTGAAGGTCTATGTATGTACTTAGTGTATATAAATGTTCCATCGAATTTTGTTGTTCAATACAAATTTATTTTCATGAAATTAGTTTTACTTTAAAATAAAGCATATAAATTTACTATTTCTATAATACAATTCTTAAACTTACCTATTAGCAAAAAAAGTAAAATAAGCTTCTTTTTTTTTTTCATCGATTGAATATCGGAGACAACCCATAAAAATTTAAGAGTATAAGTGACCAATGGTTAAAAAAACCCCAATCAGAACTATTCCTTTAGCTGGTCGAACTGAAATCGTTTGCACAATTCTAATTATTTAGCCGTTCCTACCCTCTACATTCACTAACTATGGGTGCCTTATAGTTTTAGCTCTTTCTCCCCAAAGGCATCATTTACTGCATTTTTGCGTTTTTCATGTGCGATGTCATTATTCGACACATATACGACTAACATAACCGTTATCTGCTCGGAAAGTGGAATCAGCAAGCTGAGTCCGAGTTCAGTCCGAGTTCCTATTGTAATCACTTTGTACTAATACCCTCGGAAATGGCACGAATGCACTTTTTATTCGACCAGCCAAGGGTTAAATAGCAGTTTAGACTGAGTTCTCTAGATATAAGAGAATAAAATCTCTGTATTTAAAAAAAAAGTCAACAAGAATCAACTTCATTAAGAAATTATAGCAATTAACAAGTAATAAATGAAATGATCGCTTAATTTCTCAATGGACATGTCATTTTAATTAAAGCGATTATAAGAAATCTCATCAAAATACTAATAATCATAGCTCGCTTTTCATCAAAACTGATTAAATCTACATTTACTAATTGTGTCTTTACATCAAAGACGTCTGTTCCGATTTGGGACTATATGAGAGACCGTCTTTTCGATTCTTGATTCAGTTTTCTCGTCGATCTAAATATTGTAGTAATTTGTCAAACACTTCTACGGCTGCGTTGTTATATCATTTTGCCCGGCTGCGCTGACACGTTTTCGGAACGATCGAAAATTACCATTTTTCTGGGAATAATGACGGCGAATTCTTAAGGATGTCGGCTGTTGCCATTTTCGTTTCGATCAGATCCTCTGCAGTGCTGGCCAAAGGGAAGATCTGTTCCGCCGTTGGAGAAGTCATAAGATCTGGTCTCCTGTTGGTGAGAACAGAAATAACAGCGAAGACGTTACAATTCTATCCTACCTATCCTCTGACCGGGCCAAGCGAATCCGGGAATAAATAACCAATTATATTTGAAAAATGATTCGCGTTTTCATATCTAGACGTAGCGATATTTTGGCCTTTTGTTTCCCTGTGAACGTGAACTGACACTTTCCCAGCTTTTGAACACACTGGAGCGAATGAGAAACGAAGCAGAACGCGATGATGAGTTGTCCAACCGGTGAAATCGGATCCCGGTGTATGATAACAATTTAACCGCATATATGGACGACATTCCTTAGCATTCAGTTACTACATGTCCATCTTCAAGTCGGGAAATTTTATATCGTTTTATGATCTACATCTTTTAAACTCGGAATTACTTCTTTTGCCATTATTATTACTGTTTCTCTTAATTTGTTCCGCTTTAAATGACCGACGAGTGTTAAGTGTAATCCGCGTCCTGGGTATGACGATAAACTACATCCGCGTCCTGGGTAAGACGATAAACTACATCCGCGTCCTGATCAGGAGGTTTTGAGGAACGTGGAACACCCTCTTAATTGCTGTTGTTCCTGACCCTGGGTGGTAGCACCTGTTAGGGTCGCAGTTATGGGTAAATAGTTAACCGCCAAACTGGGGTCAAAACACTATGAAAGTGTAAAAATAGGTTTTAATACCAGAAATACTTTGTAAAAAAATTAATACCAGCAATAGAAATCTTGTCGGCATTAAATAACCCATTGAGGTTGATATGCCGTAAACCAAACCAAACCAAACCCTATTTGTGCTTTACTTCAACTGGAAAGGTTTATATACAACTGGAAATTTTGTGAATTATCACAATGTAGTTTAGATATTGCTTGGGCTTTCTTTAATTTTTAGGTGACAGAAATAGAAATGTATGTCCCAAACGTTTTAGTATTGTTCGAAAGAATGTAACTGAGAAAAATTATACTGAGAGGTGCCCAGTCCTGGGGAAAAGCTGCCCGCGGTCGCACCCTCTCATTGAACCAGAGATAGTGATCAGTGCTCACACCGAGGCCAGCGCAACCGACTGTTTCGGGGTCTGCGGGCAATTTTTGTTCCTAGCCCGGGTGTACGCGCTCGGGTCCCCCACCTTAAAAAAGACCTTACGTCACAATTTGTCTTAGGAGACAGAGTAAATAGCTAGTGGTGTTCGAACTACAATAAGAATTAGGATAACGTACGCTGATTTTCAGTGCAAGTGTTACTATCCACCGGCAAAACCAAATCTCTCTTATTGATATTACTCTACACCATCTTTTTTGTGCCGTACTAAACCAAGCTTACGAAATTTCAATAAATCCTACCGATGATATCACAGCCTGCATAAATAGTTGTAATTAGAAATTCTTTGGTGAAACATTTTACACAGAAAACAATTATCGAACAAAATAATTTTCTTATCTCACGAGAATAAAATACAATCATTTATTTATTGTTGTAGTTGGGGTCGGCATTCATTCTTTGAAAAGGAAATATCGTTTGATCTTAATTTTATTTTCGGAGTTCAAAATGACTTCTTTTTTTCTTAACTAAACGAGTTGATTTTGTTTTATGAAAAATGGAGGCTACAGAGGAATAGTGCTGGTCCGGATCACGAAGTAGAAGTAAACAAAAAATAGCGTCAAACGAGAAACAAATCTATTTTTTTTTCCACTACTCATTCACTAGATAGATAGATAGATAGATAGATAGATAGATAGATAGATACAGGCCAACAGATAGATAGATAGATAGATAGATAGATAGATAGATAGATAGATAGATAGATTAATACAGGCCAACGGATAGATAGATAGATAGATAGATAGATAGATAGATAGATAGATAGATAGATAGATAGATAGATAGATAGATAGATAGATAGATTAATACAGGCCAACGGATAGATAGATAGATAGATAGATAGATAGATAGATAGATAGATAGATAGATAGATAGATTAATACAAGCCAACGGATAGATAGATAGATAGATAGATAGATAGATAGATAGATAGATAGATAGATAGATAGATAGATAGATAGATAGATTAATACAAGCCAACGGATAGATAGATAGATAGATAGATAGATAGATAGATAGATAGATAGATAGATAGATAGATTAATACAGGCCAACGGATAGATAGATAGATAGATAGATAGATAGATAGATAGATAGATAGATAGATAGATAGATAGATAGATACAGGCCAACAGATAGATAGATAGATAGATAGATAGATAGATAGATAGATAGATAGATAGATAGATAGATTAATACAGGCCAACGGATAGATAGATAGAGAGATAGATAGATAGATAGATAGATAGATAGATAGATAGATAGATTAATACAGGCCAACAGATAGATAGATAGATAGATAGATAGATAGATAGATAGATAGATACAGGCCAACAGATAGATAGATAGATAGATAGATAGATAGATAGATAGATAGATTAATACAAGCCAACGGATAGATAGATAGATAGATAGATAGATAGATAGATAGATAGATAGATAGATAGATAGATAGATAGATAGATTAATACAGGCCAACGGATAGATAGATAGATAGATAGATAGATAGATAGATAGATAGATAGATAGATAGATACAGGCCAACAGATAGATAGATAGATAGATAGATAGATAGATAGATAGATAGATAGATAGATAGATTAATACAGGCCAACGGATAGATAGATAGAGAGATAGATAGATAGATAGATAGATAGATAGATAGATAGATAGATAGATAGATAGATTAATACAGGCCAACAGATAGATAGATAGATAGATAGATAGATAGATAGATAGATAGATAGATAGATAGATAGATAGATAGATAGATACAGGCCAACAGATAGATAGATAGATAGATAGATAGATAGATAGATAGATAGATAGATAGATAGATAGATAGATCCATCTATGTTCTGTACGTTTACCTCCATTTTACTTTATTCCTATTTATCTATCTGTTTGGTTATCTATCTATCTATCTATCTATCTATCTATCTATCTATCTATCTATCTGTCTGTCTGTCTGCCTGTCTGTCTGTTTGGTCATATATCTATCTATCTGTCTCTGTTTAATTATCTGTCTATCTATCTGTCTGTCTGTCTGTCTGTCTGTCTGTCTGCTTGTTTGGTCATATATCTATCTGTCTCTGGTTATCTATCTGTCTGTCTATCTATCTATCTGTCTGTCTGTCTGCTTGTTTGGTCATATAAATATCTATCTATCTATCTATCTCTGGTCATCTATCTATCTATCTATCTATCTGTCTGCCTGTCTGTTTGGTCATCTATCTATCTATCTATCTATCTATCTATCTATCTATCTATCTATCTTTTCCTTTTCTCATTCTAATTTTTGATAATATCTTTCCTATTCTCTTTCCTCTTTATTCCCTGTTTCTATATATATCTAACTCAGTCACTTTTTATAACTATTTATCACATTCTTTACAATATATATTTCATCTATTCTTTATCTATCTATCTATTTTTGGTTATATGTATGTATATATCTATCTTTCTATCTCATTTATTCAGACCTATCTATTATTTATCTATCCAATTATATATATTGCTTCTTTTAATTCAGTTGCCTTTTTCTTGCGTAATTGTTCGCTTCTTTCTTTCCTTCTTTTTCATTCTATTTATTAATCATTTTTTCTTTCCTTTTTTTATTTCACTCTGGGAGGGGGGTGTATGTACGTCTCTCTCCCTCTGACACTCTCTCTCTCTCTCTCTATTTTCCCGTTCCCCCTTTCTCTCTATGTCGTTTATTTTTTTTATTTCTCTCTGCCATACATGCTTTTGAACTTTCTTTTTTTTTTTTCCTGTTTTTCATTCAATTTTATAAAATCTTTCTTTTCGATATTCTTTCATTAACTTTCTCTTTCTGTTGTCCTTTTTCTCATTTCATTCATTTTTTTATTTTTTTTTTTTTTTCAAATATTTTTCACCGCTTTCTTTTTTTGCAATCTTTCTCTCTGTCTTTCGTTATTTCGTTTCTAATTTTCATTCTTTCTTTTCATTCTTTTCTTTGAACATGTTTATAATCTCCCTCTGCATTTCTTTATTTTGCTTTCCGTCATCTCCCTCCCCCTCTCTCTATCTTCCTTCCTTCTCTTTCTCTTTCGCCCTCTCTCTCTTTCGCTCTCCTTCGCTCTCTCATTTTCTCTCTCCTCTCTTTCTGTTTCTCTGCCCCTCTCACCCAAAACTCTCTTTCTCTCTCTCTTTCTCTCTCCAATGCTTACCTCTTTCGCTTTTACTTCCTTTATTTCTACATCGTTCTGCTTTCTTCTTCATTCTTCTCCTTTATTTTGATTTTTGCACTGCTTGCTTTCTTTTTTATCTTTTTCCTTCCTTCTCTGTCCCTCCCTCTCTCTCTCTCTCTCTCTCTCTTTGAATGTTTTTTCTCTCTTTCTATCACTATTTCTGTTTTTGTCTCCCTATCTCTGTTACTATTTCACTCTATCTTTCCAGCCCTCTTTTTTTCTCTATCTCTTTCTATCATTCAACATACATTTCTTCTCAACTATAAATCTTGCTTTTAGTGCGTTACACGCTTTTGTTGCTTTCCCCGATTTTTTGTTTGTTTTTTTATATGAAACGGAAATTATTAACAACCGGCATAAATTGAGAAGTTCAACTATAAAAAAAAATATATGCGCCTCTCACAGGATCCAATTCATCAGACCTACATATATATATATATATATATATATATATATATATATATATATATTAAGCGTTTCACCCCAAGCAAGGCGGGAAGCCACTAGCACGCAAGAAGTTACAGAGACCTGGAGTGAGAGCAAATAGGAGTGATAGAGGAAATGATGAAGAGAAGGATAGGGGATAGATCAAGACATCTGGAGACGTCGATTGACATTACATTTGAATAGTTCGAGATTATAGCTATCAGGGAAACAAGAAAAAGGGGAGGGAGTTCCACAGGCGAGAAGTGCGAGGCATGGAGCTATTGGAGTAGAAGAGACGGCTACATTTAACAGTTTGGACAGTGAAAGGTGAGAGCGGGATGACAGCCGAGTTGATCGCTTAAATTCATGAAGTCTGGGAACCAGCGAATGCAGTTCATCGGAGCAGTTAGCATGAAAGTATTTGTAAAAAAGGCAGAGGGAGGCGACGGTACGTCTGTGAGATCAGGACCAATATATATATATATATATATATATATATATATATATATATATATATGTGTGTGTGTGTGTGTGTGTGTGTGTGTGTGTGTGTGTGAGCATGTGTAGTTACAACGACGACGACAAAACCAGTCCGATGAAGACGTATAGTATGAGACGGACACAAAACTTTTTTCCAATTTGTCACATATTTTCTTTTAAAACTGTTCTTGATATATAAAAAAATTCTATAAACATTTTTATATCGTTTTCTCATATATATGTATATATATATATATATATATATATATATATATGTGTGTGTGTGTGTGTGCGTGTGTGGGTGGGTGTGTGTGTGCGTGTGTGTATCTGTGTGCGTGTGTGTATGTGTATATATATATATATATATATATATAATTATTTATTTAAAAATATGATTCAAACACGCTACATAAGTGTTCTCATGTTTCAAAACAAGAGCCGAAAACTTCAATATAATTATTTGAATTAAATTGAATTAAAGTACTAAGCTCTGTTCCAATCTTCAAGAGATTTTTTTTATGTAGCGTCATATTTTTAAATAAATAATTATATTTATGCTCTACTTTTGTATTGAGTACTATTTTTTTAAAAATAATAACAAAAATACTAAAGAACTTTGGATTATTTACCTAATGAGTTCTTTCCTATTTTCTATATATTTTTCATATATATATATATATATATATATATATATATATATATATATATATATATAATTATTTATTTAAAAATATGATTGCAACACGCTACATAAGAGGTCTCATGTTTCAAAACAAGAGCCGAAAACTTCAAAATAATATTTGAATTAACTTGAGTTAAAGTAGGCTCTGTTCCATCTTCAAGCGAAATTTTTTGGGATCCCAAAAAATTTCGCTTTGGATTATTTACTTTGGATTATTTACCAAACCAGTTTCTTTCCTATTTTCTACTATATTTTCACATATATATATTTTCACATATATATATATATATATATATATATATATATATATATATATATATATATATATATATATATATATTGGCTTTATTGCCTTGTGTGGGATGAAATTATTTAAAGAATATATTAAACTTTGCTTCTTCTAACACTAAAACGAATTATGGATTTCTTCTACTAATCTTCTAAATGGCGAGTTTATACTTTTCTTCAAAAATGAGTGTCTACAGGGTGCGATGGGTAAAATGTCGCCATTTTATATTTTTAATTTTACACTTGCTTGGTTGATTTTGATTTTGTCCACTGCACAGTATAGGAGGGTCTATAAGAAAAAGAGCACCATAACGAAATTCACCGGGCCAGAAATATAGAAACGGCATGCTGGACTGTTTGTCATTCGCGCCGGAAGATCCAATACGAACCTTACAGAATGTTTGGGTATCAAGAGATGGAAAGAGATTGTTGATATATCAAGTTAACAGTATGGTTTTTGGAGTGATCACTAGTGATAGCGACATTATGTCTTCATTCATGTTCCTCCAGGGCCTCATAATCGAAGGGCTATATCCTTGAGTGGGTGAGGCTGCCCTGGGTCAAGAAATTGACTGTTGTTTGGCAACAGGACTCTGCACCATAACACACAAGCAGGGCAACAGTGCCATGACTGTCAGACAATTTCTGCGACTAAATCACTCCTTACATCTGCCCACCTAACTCCCCAGACTGCAATCTCCTTGATTATGATGTGAGTAGGGGGGGGGGTAAGCAAGAGATCCAAAACTTTTTGTAACACCAAAGAAGAACTGAAGTCAAGGATTATAGCAGAATTCACCAACTTAAACAAGGATTACATAAAAATATTTCGAAATATTAAAGAGTATTCAACAAAAACGCCTTTGGCTTAAAATTCGACTTCAGAAGTCATCTGGTGGCCGTGGTTGAAGCTAATGGCGATTTTATTGAATACATTTACTCATTAATATTTCAAGATATTTTTGTGTAATTTTGGTAAATATATGTTAAAATGTGATGTCAGTGTTATTTTCATTCATTTTGGCGTAATTTAGACGACAATTTATCCATCGTCCCACACACACACACACACACATATATATATATATATATATATATATATATATATATATATATATTTATATCGTCCCACATAGATAGATAGATAGATAGATAGATAGATAGATAGATAGATAGATAGATAGATAGATAGATAGATATAGCAGTCTGATAAGATAACTCTCTTTTTTATCTATATTTCTTCATTTCACTCTTTCGCTCTTGCTATCTTCTCTGTATGCAAGTCACTATGCACCAGTCTTTGTTCGTATCTATCCGTTTCTCTTTATGTGTTAATTCTCTCTCTCTCTCTCCCTCTCTCTCTCTCTCTCTCTCTCTCCCTCTCTCTCTCTCTCTCTCTCTCTTGTTTCAGTCTATGAAAGTTTGCTTGTAGTTATCTCTCTCCTTGTTGCTTCATTATCTATCTATCTATTTAACTATCTATCCATCTATCTATCTGGATAGATGGATCTATCAATTTTTTATCAATTTTTTATTAATTTTTTTTTAAATTTCAGATTTATTTGTTTTGTGTTATTGGTAAATATTATTTATCATATTATTTTTAATTTATATTATTTTCTTGCCGAGTGCCTTTCTAATGTCACTCCATTTTTTTCAAGGATTGTTTTGTGTAGATTTACACAACTACTTTTGTTTAATTCCTGCCTTCTCACGCTTAAACCATCAAACTGAAAGTTTTGTGAATTAACACACTTCAATATATGATCCCTATAGAGAAAGATAACTTATTTGATGTTAGCTTTGATTCTCTTACACACACATATATATATATATATGTGTGTGTTTGTGTGTTTATATATGTATGTATGTATGTATGTATATATATATATATATATATATATATATATATATTAGTGTTCAGCTTATATTTTATATCATAAAGGAACAATTTATGCAAAACATCTTCAACTGTCAATAAATAGCATAATTTAAAATAAAACATCTTTCAGTTGACACATATTTCGTCTTATTGTTTGCACCCTGAAGATAACAATTTGAAATTGTCGAAAGTACTTGGCAACTCGAATATAAGGATCGTATTATTCAAGAAATTGATAGTAAGTTACTCTCTCATTAAGTTCTGTCAGCGAAGTGATTTCACCATTAATCATATTAACATTGTTATTTAACTCTTTGTATAAATTGTTTCTTTATTATATATATATATATATATATGTGTGTGTGTGTGTGCATATGGTTATCTCGGAGACACATCCACAAAGACACATTTACATTCTTACTTTTCACGATCCAAAATTAAAGGAAACTGAAAGGGTGTGTCTCTTCTAAAAAAATAAATTAAAGTCTTTCTTTTTCCCTGGTGAAGTGATTTCATCATAAATTTGAAATATCTGAGAGACACTGAAGAAATGTCAAACTTTTAGCGATTACCTATGCACAAAGAACTAGAGACTGAATCTTCCTCAAACGGGGCCACTTCACAAACATCAAGTATGTTAAATGAGCATTTTATATTCGGCAATTATTTCCCCAACGTAAAGTAAAAATCATCACTTTTATGCAAGCAATGTAATATAGAGTTGAGTATACACTTCTAAGATGTTGCTAACTTTGTGCAATTGATAATACTGAGAACTTCTTTATTCGTCTGTTGAAAAATTGAAGATTTATGGAAACGCAAGAAGAAAGAAAGAAAGAAAGAAAGAAGGAATGATAGATGGAAGGCAAGCAGTCAAAGAAAGAGTGACTGGGGATAGAAATAAAGAAGAATGCGTCGACATGCAAACAGGAAAATTAGACATGAAAAAAATATAAAAATGTTAGTGAAAAGCTATTCTTTTAAGGTAAAAATAAGAATAAAGAGAAAAGGTCGTGAAATAAAAGAGTTTGGGGAGGAAATCGGGCGATGGAAAAGAGAACAAGTGCCATAAAATCAAAATAAAATGTAAAACATACACCGGAAAAGTACTTGAGAGAATGGAAGACATTTTTTTTGTTTCCTTTTTTGTTTTGTTTTTTGTTTTTTTGTTTTGTTTTGTTTTGTTTTTGTTGGAAGTTTTCTCTTCAAAGAAATCTTCACATGAAGAATGTTGCACACTGAAAAAAATCTCGAACGTTACTACAAAAATAAAAATAAAAAAATGGATCTTTTAAGGAAAAATATGCAAGAATTGGAAGAAACGAGAAATAGATGAAAAGCCAATGAAAATGATGAAGGCAAAATAATACGGATGGACAAAAGTGAGAAAAAGAAAAAAAACAAATGTACCGAGTTTCACTGCAAATGTAGACAAGAATAATATTTAAAAAAAGAAAAAATAATTTGGTTAAACGGTCTTCTATTAATGGTCTTCGCGTCATCAATACATACTTTCAAAGTTTGTGTGTTTGTGTGCACACGCACGTCTGTGTACACGTATGTGTGTGCATGCGTGTATGTGTGCGTGCACCTTTAGGAAGATGCGAGTAAAGAAGTAACATTTAGACAAGTTATGAAAGAAACTAGTAAAACCTACATATAAAACTGTCAGAGAAAGAACCCGGGGTGACAATCTTTATTAAAACACTTTATTACGAGAAAAAAATCATATACAGCGGATTTAGTCGGTGGTCGAGGCAGTTGTTGATTGGTTTGTTGTTTGTGTTTCACGGTATATAACACCTCAATGGGTTTTTTAATGCCGAAATCTAAATATTTTGTACACATTTTTTTTTGGGGGGGGGATAATAATGGTTTTAGTGATACAAGTTTTACTAATTAACCCTTTTGTGGCGTACGGTGGTCGTTAATAATTTAGCATAACTGAAGACTTCAATGTTAAATAAAACGTTATTTAATTACAACCGCAAATAAATACTTAACAAGAACGAAGAAGTAAAAGTCAACCAAAGATAATTAATCACTTCAGTGAATACCTTGTTAGTAACGAGGCTCGGCTTGACATTCGGTAAACACTAAATCAAAACCTAAATCATTATTTACATTATTCGGACTAATGTCCTCATCTTTGTCGCCATGTTTATCACAACGTTTCGGCTGTTGTACGCTCCGGCCTTCTTCAGGTGGTTGGAATGTCGCTCACTGGGGTAAACTGTTCTAGTTCCACGCGCCATGTTTAATGGATGTCAGTTATCAGTTATCTCCTTTTAATTTCCCTCTGAAAGTTCTCCACTGCCTCAACCGGTTATTGAACTCACACTCTTTGGGTCCTGTCACTGGATCGAACCAACGCCTTTATCCACTGTGCCATGTGTCCTTGATAACCGACATCCATTAAACATGGCACGTGTAACTAGAACAGTCTACCCCAGGCCGAAACGTTGTAATAAATATGGCGACAAAGATGAGGACAATAGTCCGTATAATGTAAATAATGTACATAATACCTCATCTCAAAACCCAAATCATCGACGCACAATAATTCACACTAATTCGACTGGATAGTTCCACTCAATAGTCACTACAGTCAGTAGCCTGACACCGCTATCTATACACCTGGCGGAAAACATATATTCATAAGTCCAGAGTGTCATGCTCGAACCTTGGTGTGGGTAGTTACTCATTTTCTTCTTATATAACAAACCACATCTGAGGGGAGAGGATTTGGCTTCGTGGCCTTACCAAAGGTATTTGCGTATAAGTGAAATCAACATTTTGCAGGTAATCTAAAGCCAGGAAATATTTTTAAATTTTAAGAATTCCTTTTCTGGGAAATAATAATGATTTAATGATACAAGGCCTATTATTTAACCCATAGCTGGAAGGAAGAGAAGAAGTGAATTCATACCTTTCCCAAGGGTATTTACACTTAAGTGAATATAACAAACCCAACTGGAATTGGAACTCGGCTCTCCGAT